>JAZAYU010000695.1:57500-62478 GCA_038501625.1 Corbicula japonica | reverse complement strand
CGGTAACTTATCTTTCTGCTGTCAGTGTGCAATCAAGCTTAAGCGTGTGTAATACTGTTGTATGATTTAATTTCTAGGGGATCAAATTTAGCGCAAATGACAAAGGTAACATTTTTGCAAGGGCTTAAATTCGTGCATTTTTATTATTCTAATAAGAATAGAATAATTCTAATTCAATGGTTTAATTTTGCTAGGGTTATATTTCACACACTCACCCTAATGCGAAAATTACACCACCATGAAATATAATGATACCACAGTATATTAACGTGAGGTGAAGAGACCCAGTATCGTACAATCGGTCTCCGATTTAAAATGTGCTAAAATATAGTGGTATATGTAAGAATTTAATAGCAGTGGTTAAATGTACAGTGAGGTTGGTTCTGCATAGGAAAAAAAAACAAACTTTTAGGTTACTGCTGTATAACAATTTTAAAATCAATTGCACCTTGTAAGCTGAAATTTGGTGTCTGGCCAACCATTGGGGTTCTACTGCTCGGGGTCCCTATAATCGGATCCCTAAAATGCTCCTTGAACCATCTCATCAGCGAGTTGATTGAATGGAAGCTCTTGTGTCGGTAGCGGAAGCCATCAGGGGTCACGGTGATATACTCATGCCGGGGCTTTGTCCTCGGCATGTAGGACAGTAAGAATTTCCCAGGGTACTGCCTTACACAACTCAGGTAGTACGGAATTCTGCAGGGGAAAAAAACCAATCCAGGTTGAAAATATAAGAAATTATATGCGAGCACTAGCGAGCGAGCCCCCGAAGGGGGCTCGCGAGCAAGCGAGCTTTTACGGTAATGTGCGTATATGTTATGCCCAACTACCATCGCTTTAAAAAAATTTTAATCCGAAGCGTTCCGATTGTTCCTCCATGGTCTTGCAAATCTCACAGATACACTCTTCACCGTCTTTAGGCTTAAGAGTACCAAATTTTTATTCAATAATTTATTTTTATTCTTATTTTTAATAAGAAGAAAAGTCAACATAATGCATTTGTAGCACAAAATATACGATCATTTTCATAGGTTTTTTTTTTTTTTAAATAAAAATATACATATGACGTAACGCGGAGAACTGTCGCGCACGCAACTGTCAAATCAGACCGAGGCTGTCAAAACACCCGTCAACCTTTGCGTCCGCGCCAGTAAACTTTCAGCGATTCAGGCTTCAAGACAGATCTCTTTGGAAGGTAGATTTCATTATGTTTTGTACATGTGTTTGTCAAAAATATGCGAAACGTCAACCCATTGTTTTTCACTTTCGGTTCTGCAGTGCAAGAGCATTTTGTTTACATGAATAGGCGATTCGCCCCAAAACGATTCAACCCATGCCGAAGTCCTTATCACAAAAGTTTGATTAATTCGATAAAATAACAGACGTCACGAAAGTTGCCAGACCGAATGACCTGACTGTTAAAAATTTGGGTCGGTCTGACATGATTTCTAATGTTATCAGGAATGTAAGACAAAAAACTGAACTAGAACTTTGACAATTTTAATAATAATCAATACTATCATTTTCCTCAGACTGAGGTGGCCAAATAAGGCAAAATATAAAAAGAAAAAGTGTTGGCAAAAACAACTGAACAAAAGATTTTTGCACATAAACAATGAGAATTTTGCTGTTCATGATATTCCAGAAGATGGTGACTTTTTCATATAGATTTCTTCATCTCAATAGTATTCCACACCATAATGTCAAAATATTATTTTAGTTTGACCCAGCTCATTTGTGACAACCTAAAAAAGGCGATTTTTAACAAATCTTAAAACTGATACCTGTTTTGTGAAATACAAAAAAGTCCTGTGCTGCGAATTCCTGGATTTTTTTGTCAAACCAATATCCAGCTTACAATCTCAAAATTTAAATTTCATATGGCATGCTGCCATTGTTTACAGTTACTGTATTGATCTCCATTTTGTGAGGTAACGTGTGACGTCAACGCAATTGAAACAGAGCAGGGAAGTTCTCAAACGTTATTTTGACTGTCAAATTGTGATATAGACTAACGTACAAGGCAAAATGCCTAATTTGTTAAAAATTCCAAACTGATAATTGATATTATTATTTAATTTCTCAATCACTCTTGCAAAGCGCAGTACAATCTATTATATTGTTAGATAATTACAGACCAGGGATTCTAAAATCTAGAGCTCGCATTGAGGCAGTGCCTTAGTTCATATTTTTAATGTTGTACACAACTTCAGACTTATGGGGATGTATAGTGGTGAAAGAACAAGTGCGTTTCCAGGTTAGTCCTTTTACTTACTTATTGCAAATGCATATCAATCATAACAATAGCATAACGCCGGATGTGACGTTAATATTAAGGCGCGGGACATCACACGTGTGACATCGCGCTATAATGAATAGATTACTAATTCCCAACAAGGGTATGTAATACTGTGGGGGAAATATAACCATTTTGGAAAGCAGCTGTTAATGGTCTGTGTATACACATATTTACAAGTGTATTCTTTTTGAAATTATATGCATGTCATCCTTTAACCCTAGACTCTATATATTTACGTTTTTACAAGTGTTCAACCAGTATAGATCCAGATCAGCTTGCACATCTGGATCTGCACTGTTGCCCATGAAATGAAAGTGTATCTATAGAGTAAAGGATTAAATGATACTTAAAATATAATGAAAACAATCGTTAGAACTTGTCACGAGTACAAACACCCTCGAAAGACATGTTCATTCATACTACTACAAATTATATCCATTTGATATGCCAATTGCTTGTGTCTAGCCTAAACATTTCTACCAATTTTTATTTGTTATCAGCATGAAATATTATTGTCCTTGTTCTGAAAATTATCTGTACCTTGAAGGAGCTTTCTTTTTATCTTCATACAGTTTTTTCTCTAAGACTTCTTTCTTGCCTCCGTCTGAATCCAAGTAGTTCTTAAAGCTGATGATATCACGGGCATGGGAGGCCAGCGGCTGTATGTGACGTGCTATAATTTCATCAAGATCTTCAAACTCCTGTCAAATTCACATAGAGTAAGTCAAGTACATAAGAAAGGCTTACAACATATCAAACTGAAGGCAAGAAAAACTAGTGGTTGAAGACAACACCAATAACAGATGTATAGTTCTTGTTGACAAACGAACATTTGATTACTGAATGCTTTGTTTGATTTTTGTGGGCGTTTGTTTTTTCTTTTTTGTTTGTTTCACTTTGTTTGTTTTGTTTTTTGTGGGGAAGGGGGAATCAAATCAAAGAGTTCATAGCACAAATCAAATTATACCTAATTTTTGGGTGGCTGTGCAATTTAAAAGAGAAAATTAGTTACATTGCAATATAAATGGGTTCCAAGTTATACCTTGAGACCCCTCAAAAAGCCTTGGTTTTGCACTACCACAATCCATACTCCTTGCAAACTACTTTCTTAAGTTCTTAGCTCACATACCTCGCCATTGATAAGAAGTGAGTTTCCCAAACTGAAGGCATTTTCTTTACCCTCCTCCTTTATGTCAATGTGTTGTAAGACACCATCAGATACTTTCCAGGTTACTGTCAAGTGATCTGCTCCCTGAAACAATATTTACAACCGGATATTACATATCAGTATGTTACATCACTTTCTTCTATTCCACACTATAAATTTTCTTTTTATATTTAACTTGAAACGAGAGCTGTCACTGAAAATTGACATATGCCCCCTAAATGTAACGGCCCATAACTCTGCCAAAAATAACATGAGCGAAAATTCCTGAAAATATGCACAACAAAGCTTAGTGACGTACACTGTGAAGTTTTAATAAAATCCCCAAGGGAGTTTTGAGATGAAGCAAGGACAAGATTGATGAACAGTACATCAACTACATGCCCCCCAGGATTAAAATCAGGAAGACTCCTATGCACTTCTAGTAATCAAGATTTCACTTTACTGCAAAAATCCCAATCTACAATGAAAGGACTGAGTCAGACCTTCTTCCAAAGAAAGGCAACAATTTCATCATGTTAAGGCTTACCTTACTACTAGGTCGTATGATGCACTCTCCCTGGTCCATGGTATTAAGTTACGGCTTACCTTACTACTAGGTCGTATGATGCACTCTCCCTGGTCCATGGTATTCAGTATTTTCTCACATTCTTTATAACCAATGTTGTGAAAGTTAGGATGAGCAATGACTCTCTTGATATAGGCTGAAAATATAAAAATAAATAAAAACATGTTCATATGGAGTGAAGGATTAAAGCACTTGATGTTGCATACATTTAAGGATTGAATCGTTATTTGATGGTTTTCATTTAGGTATGGAAAACAGTCAGGTTGTTTGAAGTATGTGAAGCCCAAAGGGCTTTATGCATACAATCCAACTGTTTTTCATACCCAAATGAAAACCATCAAATATTGATTATATCCTTATATTTACACTCAAAAATAATCTCATTACAGAAATTATCAGAAGAATTCGTGATATTATGGCTTTTTTGATATAGCTGTTGGAACAGCAACATTATGACAAATTGAATGATGACACACTTTTTCACCTCAACTCGTTGTCAAACAAGCATGCTCAGAGATGTCACATGTCAATACATAGTGCGACGTCAAATAAATTGTGAACAGTTCTACTCAAGCCACGACATTTAAAGTAATACGTCACACTGTTTACCATCAGATATTATGATTAATTAGATGAATAAGACTTCATCGTAGAGGACAAAATGGAAGTGTAAAAATATTGCTTCAATACTAGCATTACCCACTACATATTTGTTATTTATAAAATTATATAACTTTATAGCAAAAAGATGAAAACTAACTCTGCCTAGCCTGTATTTTCTTCTTTTCTTCTTCTTTCTCTGTTTCACTCTTCTCTGAATCTGCATCATAATACATGTCTTTTGGAGGTCTGAAAAACACCAAATAGCAACTTTTCATACTGTAGCCATTTTGAAAGCAAACACTGAAAAAGTAAGTAATTGTCTGTTCTTCATGCATCTTTTGGC
>JAZAYU010000695.1:15000-52500 GCA_038501625.1 Corbicula japonica | reverse complement strand
CACTTTACTTAATATAATATTAGACAAGTTTTTTACACGAGTCACTACGTAGATCAAGATCAGCCAGCATATACATGCCATGTGATCTGGATTTGCACTAGTCGAGACTTAGTCAGAAATAACCTAATTTCAGATTTGCCAGCTGATCTGGATCTACACTGTTTGCCCATATCATTAAGTTGAATATATGGAGTAAAGTAAAAAAAAAACTTTACTCCAGAGATTTATCTCTGACATTTGCTAACAGTGTAGATCCAGATCAGCCAGCATATATGTGCCATAAGATCAGGACCTAAACTATTCAATTTAGATTCACCAAGTTAGTTCTGTTCAGGCTGATCAGGATCTACACTGGTCACCCATGTAATAAATATGGAATATTATACCAGTGTGCAATCTGTAGGTTTGTATTAGTCGAGTTGGGTATGTAAACAATATCACACGAGACCGAAGGTCGAGCGTGATGTGGTTTACATACGCAACGAGACATAACACAAACCTACAGATTGCATACTGGTATAATATTCCTTTTATTATATACCCTTATTTCACTACCAATTAAATGAGCACTAAATCAATAATGAATTATAGTCAAATGTGATGTAAGCAATTACGTCACAATAAACCATGAATCTCTACGTCATCGAACAAATGTTTACATTTTCAAGCGCCATGATGGATTCTGACAGAGAAAGACTTAGTTAAACTTTCAAAATCTTTGAAGGAATAAAAACAATAACAGAAAAGTTTGGACAAGACCCAAAAGTGTTTCATTCTTATACCACAGCAACGAGCTTTGTTTACATCAAATCATTGGGTCAGGCTTTAAACAGAAAATTGGAAGGATTGTTTCAAATGGATATTTAAATTAGGATAGATGGTATGTACACTTATTCGCTCCTAAAACAGTAGTCTTTTGCTAGTTCCAATTTATACCCGCAATGACTATCTATTCATTAAACTTTCTTTCACATTTTGACGATTTCATTTCATTTTTATTTGTAAAGGCCGTAAAAGCGTTGCTTATTTTTAAGGAAAGAGTGTCATTGGAGTCAACAATTCAAAATTTGTGAAAATATCGCCGTTTGAAATCGGCCATTTTGAAACGTAGAAACTACCGGAAGCTGCAAAATACAGAATCGGAAAATAGGACAATGTGCGATACAGAAATTTTAATCTGACGAGTTGTATCAATTTTGCGTATTAACGCTGCACTATGCTAAAATCATTCATGGGTATATAATAAAAGGTGTATACATCTATAAGGTGGAAAGGGTTAACACAATAGTTACAAAAAAAAGTACAAATTATTGGAATGAATAGATTAATTTATAGAACACCAAACAATGATAATAATACATATTTTTATAGATGTGTCCAAGAATGCATACCAATGTAGAATGTGTCAGGTGTTTCCTTGGTGATCATGTTGAAGCGTTCCTCGTTTGTCGGCGACCTATACGGTGATCTAAGATCCTTGTACCTGTCATTCAACTCGGCTCGGATATCGTACAAAGTGATATGTTTGTCACCATAACCCTGTAGCCAATCAAAACATGTTTCTCATCAAATATTCTATATTAAGTGATTTAGTAACTTGTGTTATAAATCAGATTGTCGGCTAATAATAAATGCCCTGTCAACTATATAATTCATCTAAATAAATCTACATGTATCTTAATAGACTCTGAAAACAATAGGCAAATATCTGCTTCGAAATGGTGGAGCAAAGTGGGGCAAAAGGTTGCTAGGAAGGCTAGGAGAATATGAGGAGAATAAAATTTACAGTGTCCACACCTTTTTTGTAGGCATGGTCAAGTTAACAAACCAAAACAAATTTTAAGACCTTATATAAATGCTTAATGCTTCTCTAGTCAAAAAGAGTACAAACCATCTTATTAAAAGTAGAGGTAAGATAAATTAAATAAATGTCCTTGGCATCACCAGTCTCAGCTCACCTGTCTCTCCAGTTCTTCTGCAAAGGCATCAAGATCCAGATCTTTGAGGCGTTCAGGACTCTCCAGAATTTCTTCCAGCGCCCCAGCAGGGTTAGCATCCTCTGCAGTATCATCCTGATCCAACGCATCAATAGCCATCTTTCTTGCCCACTCGTAGTACTCGGGATGCACACGAGAGCTGTCCAACACCTCAACGTATGCTTCAGTACTGTAATAAAAGAAATGTAGACTCTTAACCCTGTACTCCATATATTTATAATTCTTAACATTCTCAATTATTATCAAATTATTTGTAAGTATTTATGATAACAAACTACAAGGCGTTCTACAATGGCTGTTGGATTAACAACATTGAAGACATATTGCATATTTCGTTTAGTACATAAAAAAGTAAAGAGAAACATATACCTATCTCCCAAGGAGTTGGTGTCAATCTTGATAAAGCCTGCACAGTTAATGAACACTTTGGGACCCATTCTACACACAGTGACTAGATGTGTTCTGTTCTCAAGCCGTGAACTATTCTGCCGCAATGTCTGTAACGATAATAAACCTGTTAGTGGACACGTTAGTGGACATGTTTGACTAGCCTTGGATGTATAAGAATTTCATGTATCCAATTCTATTGATACACCCTTGGCGTTTCACTTTAACCAAAGGCCTCCGACACAAAGATATTTCCCCAAACCACACTTTCTCTAATTTAAGTGTACTGTAGTTTGTACAGGTACTGTATAGCACTTAATATTGGCAGTGTCAAATTTTGGCGTATTTTAAAGTGTTTTATATTTGCGGGGTTATATATTGGCGCTAACAAGCCAGACCGCCAAAATAAAACCCTTGATGTAAAATGGCGGAAATTGGACAATGGAAGAAGAAGTGTAAACTTTGAAGTTATTCTATTGCTAAATTTTAAGTGTGAAAACATTATTACAGCTACCTAATACAGTACTTGATTGCTTTGTTTGATATTACAATTATATTCCTTTTGTTGACACATGATAAGTTTACCTACTTTATTGATTTAATAACTTTAAAGCGGGTTTCAATGAGATATTAAAAACACTGGATTTAATTTACTACATTTACAAAACCTATTACTCTATAATGCTTCTTTTTTTCAAGTTCAAAACAAGTGCCGCTGAAAGGAATGGACAAGAAGCGCAAAATAACAATCCTTCTGTCTATTTCTGAAGAAAACAAATAACACATTCATGTACTCTTGTTTCGTGTTCTTTACGTTTTATTCATGTTTCAAAGAATATACATAATTTAGAAACATGCAACAATCTTCATCATGGGAGGAAACTGCGACAAAATATGTAATATTGTATCATAGTTATCTACCTTCCATATACTAAATTGGCAGTGTTTTAAATTGACAGGATTTTTATTGGCGGTGTTTTATATTGGCGCAACTGACAATGACTGCCAATATCGCCAAAATTAAACCCCGCCAATATTAGTACTTATACAGTATATAAATACTTTGTGATTCCCAATTATTCCACAAAAGGCCTTGGATACAAAGATATTTCCATAAACCACACTTTCTTTAACATAAGCGTTGTCCATACTTGTAAATAAATATCAACTAAATTTATTCTAGCAACATCATACATTTACTGAAAATTATTTGTTAAGTATGAAATTGAAATCATGTACCTTGAGTAAAGCAGCTCCCTTTCTAGGTCCGAGGCCGCTTATGAACTGTACAAGAACCGAAGTGTGGGGATTGCTGATTGCTCGGTTCACATCAACACCAACCTCATTAACTCGGTTCACAAACTCCAGATGCAGAGCATTTAACAAATCTTCCTTAGCCAAACTATCCTGTAAACAGAACAGGTTAATCTACAAGCACTAGATTATGAGCGTAAAAGAATGACCAGTATCAAGTCTGCTAAATAGTTTATTATGTTAAAATGTTTGCATCAAGATGCAGTCATAATAAATCTGAACATTTCAATAAATCCTGCTTCTTTTTATACTATAATAAAGTCAACAAATCTGAAAGTTTTTTACAGAAACGTTTTTGAACTTTAAGTTTACAATGCATATAATCCCACACACTGAATTTGTTTTCTGGTCCTAAGGATTAAAACCAGTCGCCATTTCAGTCAATCAGATGCTTGAGATTTGAGACTGGTTTCCTGATTTAGTTTTATGGTCTTGCAACCAGGTGACAGGTCAGTCTGTTGACCACATAGCCCAGTATTTCATCTTGAAGACTTGCCACTAAGATTTTGTAATATAAGGTCCAGAAACACGCTACTTTTCTTCATAAAAACAATATCAGTAACAAATCGTTACCTGCATTGGATGGTATTTGAGACAGAGAATATCTTCATCTTGGTTACAGAGCTGAGCAAATTCGATCAGTGGATCCTGTAACCTGCGAGCCACACACACTGCATGCCTCAACACTGGAGGGTATTCTCTAAACTCTTCCTGTAACATTATATTCATAAACGTAAGTGAAATCCCGTTCAGAGACAAGTTATTAAGGTTAAAGGGTATTCTCTAAACTCTTCCTGTAACAGCATACAAACGTACATAAGTAAAGACCATTCCATCATGCGATGGATGCACTTATTAGGTCAAAGTAGCCACAGTGCATTCATCAAATTTTTGGCTTCAAAATTGGACCAATCAGCAGAGTTGCAACCCATGACTTGCCAGCTTTTGGCATCAAAATTCAAGTTTTCATGCAAAACTTTTAAAATATCATAAACGCAAACTGTTATATTGCAGAAATGAATAGTTCCTTGCATAATACCAGAGGAATTTGTTATTTGTAAAATGTTATATAGTCTTTATTCTAACGACTAGGCTAAACTTGTCTTATTACTAAGAAAGTCAAACTCCTGTGATATTACACAACATGTTAATGTAACATGTCTGACATCTTACATCAGCTCTAGTGCTGTTAGCGTACACCATGGCAAGTTCATTATCAACCAGCTCCACGTTGATTGGTGGCATCTGTGCTTCCTGTTCCAGCTCTGCTATCACTTTCTTGATATCGTCCACTATCATCAGTGCATCACTGGAAATACAGGAAACAAATTACTGTGTGAAACTTTGAATTTCATTTGAATTTCATTTGAATTAAATTTAATGGACCTAATTTCACCCAAAAATGACTTTTTATTTATTTTTACAATATATATTTATATTTTTTCCTTGATTTATGGTTTGTTAAACTCGGCAAAATTGAATATACATGTATTCTGAACAGTACATTAAATATGGGTTTGCAGGGCTTTTTCAGGGGTTTTGGGTAAAATGCCCCTGCCCTGGGCTCAAAAGTGGCCTCACAAGACAGGCTGAAAAAACCCTGGTTTGATACAGGGTTTACACATGGCATAACAGAAATACATAAATGACAGAACTTACATATTTTCTGCAGTAACTGCTACAACATGTGGTTTTTTGGTTTCTATGAATTCCTTGAGCTTCTCCATGTCTTTTTCCTGTGAAATATCAGACATTTAAATAAAATTGTTACATTTTTTGTTAAGTTTTAAATCTCAAGCTAATCTGTTGATTCCTGCGCAGTCCTTTTAGGTTTCAAGCTAAGATAATGAATGTTTATATAAACTCTCCGCATGCTGTAACCAAATACACATGTTCTCTGTATCTTGAATGATCATGTGTTTACACATGCTAGTATTAATGAGTAATGTATTTAACCAGTCAAATTTAGTGTTTGCAACCAGTATGCACCCCAATCAGTCTGACCATTCTTTCTGTCATTTAAGGGTATATACTACAAATTATTGTATATATGGTGCCAAGGGTTAACAGTGTTCAGACTAACCTTTTCTTCTCTTTCTCTCTCCCTCTGTGTCCTTGTCCTGTTTTTCAGATATGGCAGTCGGATAAAGTCTGTCACTTCTCCCTCGCCATTTACCATAACTCCAAACGATGTTGTGTCTCTAAATATAGATAGCAAAATGTCTACAAAACCAAATACATCACATTCTGTGGTCTCACCTTAAATCATGGGCATCTATATTGCACAAACATTTATAAATGACAATTTCAAAGGGACATAAATTCGCAGGATATTTCAAACTTAATCCAAGTGTGTATTTAAAGGCATGAGAATTCAATTCAGAATAAATATTTTGAAACAAATTAACAAATTGAGTGGTTAAGTATTAAGTAAATTTCACCTTTCTTCACATTCTTTTCAGAGTATGAACTTCTCCGAATCCTGTTAAAAAGATTTCTACAAAACTACAAAGTTGTACTACATATCAATGAATGTACAAGCTCAAATGACATTACAGTGAGTCCATTACAAGAATTTCATGTATTTCAGGTTAACTTACCTTTCGGCTACATAGGCTATTCCCAACACTCGTAAGCCCGATTCATTATCACCCAGATCATAATCATCGTCCATCTGCTGGTCTGCCTGATATGGTGCCACCTTCAACCAGTTGTACAACTTTCTACAACATGCCTGAAATAGGGCATAAAAAAAGCCATGTGTTTAGTTTTTGTTCCATAATAACACTTTAATGTTTGTATAGCCTATCATTCAACAGCTAGAGGATCTTGTGGCTATGTTTAAGAGTCAAAATTCTTACATAAAACCACTGTGACATTCATCTTGAAGGCTCTCATCAGGCTAAGCTACATGTCTAAGCTGAGTGTTTTTTCCATTAGTGGCTTATGAACTGGAATCTGAGCTGAACGAGGCCCAGGGGCCTGACTTTATTATGTAATAATGTTATAATGCATTCTAAATAGAGTGGTGACAATTTCAACCAATTGTTGGTAGATTGTCATTTTTGTAATATGACATTGCTTAGTCATCAAACTAACATAATAAAGGGCATGTTTTTTAACAATGTTTCGTTTCCACTTCAAACCCATACCTTCTGAATGCCCTCCTTTGCCTCAGCTACCAGTTTCAGTCTCAATTCTTTCTCCATCTGGGGGTAGAGAATTTTTGTGAGTGCTCGTTCCAGGGCCTGGTTTCTCTGAATGTTCCACTGTTGTACCAGGTGACTGAACTCATCCTGTTAATTATACATAAAATTAAGATAACTTGCACATTATATGTTTAGTTTTCAGTTTTACACTGCTTCATTAGTTAAGTATTGTTTTAATAATCTCTGTTGATCAGAAACTTGTACAAAGATGCCTGAAGAAACTTACTTTTGGCACTTTCATTAGGCTATTTCTGACAAAAAAGGTGAACAGTGAAGATCATGATCAGATAGCACAAAGGTCCCAGCTGATCTTTATCTACACTGGTCTCAAATGCAATAAAATGCGTATAGATGGAGTAAAGTGTTAAAAAAGTGTTGACGTCATATTGTCAACAAAATGTAATGTCAAGTGGGAATTTTGTGATAAATTATTCTTACAAGAGTCGGTTCTAAATTGGAAATATAGCTCTCCAAACAGCCGTAAAATCGTAAGACTAAACACTACAAACCCTGTAATAAAGCTGTCTAATGTCTTCAAAGTATGTCTGTATGTTGGGGTTATCTGTTTCCTCGTCCATTGTAATATGGATGGTGAGAAGTTGGTCTTCCTCGGCATCAGTCAGTCGCAGGAACTGTTCATCCTTCAGATCCCGTACCGGCTTGTTCTTCAAGAACTTCAACGAGTAGCAAGGGTGGGCCTCGTCTATTTCCTGTTCAAATATAAATAAACTTTAAGAATATTGTGTATTTGATGATGTTTTTCCCCATTTCGTAGGTTGAAGTTGTTGTACCACGAAGTTAACAGGTTATACCGGTATTGTTGTCAATTCTGAATAAGGTAAAACCATGTAACTTTACATTTAACATAGGAAAACAGTGAAGATTGAGATCCTTTTCACATTTTGATTAATTAGATTGATTCTGACTAAGAAGAGCGCAGATATATGTGCTGCCTGATCGTGATCTGGTTCCCACATGAGGTAAAACTAGTATTGAGAAATGATTTAAGACCACCACAAAACCAGTTCAAAACTATTTTCCTCTTTGAAATACAGACTAGATCCCTTGATTAACCCTTTCCTCCATATATATGCATTTTTACGCATGTGCAGCCAGTGTAGATCCAGATCAGCTGGAACATCCGTGCCATCTGATCAGGATCTGCACTGATCGCATTTTGGTAAGAAATAACCTAACAAATCAAAAAGCGAACAGTTTAGATCCTGATCAGACAGCACTGATGTGCCGGCTGATCTGGATCTAAACTGTTCGCCTAAGCAATAAAGGTGTATCTATGGAAGAACGGGTTAAGATTCACAAAGATTGTTTAAATAGCAGAGTTTCACTGTATAATACAAAATTATTTATGCAAAATAATATTAAATAAATTGAAGCATCCTCTGCAAAGAAAATGCAGCTTGTTTTTCTTGAGATCTCATTGGTAAAACATGTATGTCCAGAAGTGGTGTGGTTTGACATTTGCAGGATAAACAACACCTAATCAGATAACATGGTGATATTACCCCCTAATTTGCAGTTCTGTTTGCAGGATTTGATTTTCAAATACATGACGTAAATAAAATGATTATGATCATTTTACTAAATAACCGCTGCATTTTATGTTTGGAATTAAAGGGTCATCAATAATTATTCAATATAAAATATTGGATTTGTTCTCTCCCCAGAGGATTAAACTTGTGCTGAACACCCATTTCATCCAGTGCAGTCTCATCATGTGCAGTTTCAAATCAATAATGCATGTTATGTTAAACTTTATTATAATGGTTTTAAATCTATACAAATTCTAGTTTGTGCAATAAAAATGCACAAATGAAAGTGGGTCAACTGAATACAAATTCCCACATTCAATTTACAATCTTTATTAAACCTTTAAACATTACTGGTCTTAATAAAACTGAGCGAATATTTCTTATTAATAAATAAAACTGATTAGAAATCATCATAGACATTATAAGGTTGTTTTTTTTTTCAAATTAATGCAAGAGATTTAAGAAACTCTTTTATCTAGGTGTACTCAATGTCCTACAAAACCATTATCTTACAACATCAGGTTTAAGCTTGTAATGTAAAATGATATCTAGAATATTGATTTTAACTATCAGTCCTTCAACAATCAACTGGGCCAAAGTACAGACAGATAAAACTTCACTTATTTCAAGCTTAACTCTGACAAAAAGCACTTATATTTAGTTATTTTAAAATGTGAAAAGACATATATATTTTTAGTTAAAGAAGAAGAAATTATTATTGTTAATTCATTAAAATTTCAGTCTGGACTATGTAACAGTATGTGAACTGTGATCAAACTTGGACTGTTGTGTAAATCTTGCCAATATGGCGACTGGTGGAGTTAGTGATTTGGAAAGAGGCACAGATGAAACATTTGACTTTTTGTGCTCGACATGCAAAGATCAAAACAAGAACACTGAGGCAGTCAAATTCTGTGCCGACTGTCATGATTATTATTGTTCTACTTGTGTCAAAGTTCATGATACTGTTCGTGCTTTAAGAAGTCACAAGATTATAGACAAGGCGCAGTTCAAGCCTTCATCGAGCGTTTATTTTCCAGCTGTTCCCACCGAGAGATGTACAGTACATGGCCACAAGCCTGTAGACATGTTCTGCAGGCAACATGACACTGTGGGATGTGCCACCTGCATGGTAGTCAAGCACAGGTGAGATTTTCAAGAAAGACTTATTATGAACAGGTAGACCTTTTTATGTGTGAGAAAAATACCAACTGGTGTTTAAGAATGTCTTTTATTTTATGCTTTCTGGTGAATTTTAGAATTTTCTCGGTGAAATAAAAGTGGTATTTCACTGTTTTTAGACAGTGGAATACCATTTTTATTTTCACTGCTTTTTTCATGCTGGTACCCAAGTGCACCTAACATTCCAATGAGAATGTTAAGAAAATGGGCTCAAATTATATATATGAACAAATGTTTTTTGGCGCCATTTCATGCAATTTTTCTGTCAATTTCACACAAATTGTGCACTAAAAGCATAAAATAAAACAAAAATTTGTTTATACCAGTGAAAGATAGTATTTTTTTCTCAAAAATCCGGAATGATGTATTCTTTTACTTGTGGCTTTGCCACTCGTGAAAATACGAATTCCGGAGCACACTTGGTGAAATATATTTCTATCTTACACTGGTAAAAACAAATATCCTCTATATCTAGTTTTGGGAAACCTGAGGACATAGAAACATTTTAACACAGTTTGTGAATATGAACATTTCAGACATTGAAATGTTACAAGGATTGCAAGGAACTCTGCACAGTCAAATAACTATCCATCTGTTCTGAGATGTAAGTTTGAGATGGTCACCAATGTCAATTTTAAGAACTTTTGGTCAATTGTTGTGGTTTTTTATTTGAGCTTTCATTTAATGTTACATGTATTCTGTTATTCTTATAAATGTGAAAAATTACTATAATTCTGATCATTTTTATTTCAGTGATTGTAAAGAGAAACACTATGTGCCTGACTATATCAAGAACCACACCATAGTTGTCAATCCAAACAAGATAACAGTACAGTTAGATACCATAGCCAACAGCTGGCTGAAATCCAGAAAGAATTTATCAAAGAAAAGGAAAAACTCAAAAGCAGCAAAGAGAAGTCATTGAAGCAGATCCAGAAATTCCGAATCGAGATAAACCAGCGTCTTGATGAACTTGAAAGGCACACTATAAAAGAGCTAGAGCTGAGATTCCAGGTTTTGGCAGATAAGTTAGAAGATGCTCTAAGAGAACTCCAAGCTTCAGCAAGCAACATCCAGTCAGCACATAACAGCCTGAAGACAGCCGGAGGCAACACGGCTCAGATGTTTGTCAGTATCAAGACAGCCAATGAGGTTGCTTCCCTCGCTCAAGAGAAAGTCAACACAACCAAAAGTCAAGTTTCTTCCACAGAAATATCGTTCACACCTCATCAACAGCTTCAGTCTATCCTGACAGAGATACAAGCTCTAGGAGACATCAGTCTGACAGAAACACTCACATCAAAGTCTGCTGCAGCTGATTCCTTACAACAAGTTACCAAGACTCAAACCAGCCAGAAATCATCTGATAGTGATAGTCAGTCCAAGTCCACAACACAGGTTCCCTTACAACAAGTAACACAGACCCCAGCCAGACAACAATCCTATGATAGACAGTCCAAGCCTACCTTACTGCAGACCAGAGGCAACAACAGATACACAGTAACAGTGAAATCTGATAAAGACATGTGATATTGTCAGTAGTTGTACACTTCCTGATGGGACCATTATCCTCAGTGACTTCTGGAATAGTAAGCTCAAACGTCTGGACCGTGCATCATATGCTGTCACAGACTACTGTGATGTGCCTAACTATCCATGGCAAGTGTGTGTCATCACTGACCAGGAAGTGGCTGTATGCTGTAACATCAGTAAACTAATACAGTTTGTTTCTATAGGAAGAACACTGCAGAAGACCAGACAGATAAGCACTAAGGAATTGCAGTGGTTTGGCCTACGCTGATGGGAAGCTCTTTGTGTCTGCAGGGACACATCACTGTATGTGTACTCTGTGTCAGGACAGATACTGCAGCAGTTCAGCATTGATAATTCAACTATTTACCGTAGTATTGCTGTCAGCAGTGACCACACTAAGATCTTTGTTGCTAACTATGAGAATGGTTTGACAATTCTGGACAGAACAGGACAGCATGTTGGACAGTTCAATGGTGCAGAACTTAATGGAGCCAGAGGAATCTGTCTGCATAACAATGACAGTATTCTGGTTTGTGGTGCTGACTCTCAGAATGTGTTACAGTTTAGTCTTGATGGTAAACTGCTGGGAGAGGTCCTGAAAACTGATAAACCATGCCAGGCTGTATGCTATAATAAGGATAAGACCAAGCTCATTGTAGGGTTTGAAGGAAATAATGAAATTGAAGTACATGATGTCAGAGAAAAATAAATATGAAAATAAGTAAAAATGGAATTGAAGTACACAACATATCCAAAAGTTGATCAGTTCCTATTAAGTGTCAACTTTTATTTTAATTGAATTATATTTTTTAATGCTGAAAACTTGCTTTAACTAAGTGAAAACACACCAAGCAAAATTTTCTAAAACAGTGCTAGTGCTACTGATGTCATAAATGTTCAGGACATTAGAGTTCTGACAGATGCATAAAATATGGATGTATCTGAAGATGTCATCAAGACAGCAGTTGACATTGCTCTGAAAAAACTTTGCATAATGAATGATGCTGGAAATGACTCAGATCCAGACAAGTCAAATGTCTTAACAGTGATTCTGAATAATCACCAAACATTGATTTTTAAATGTAATTACAGAAACTAAAGCATTACGGTACCTTTCATTAACGAAGAAATTTTCTTGAATTTGATCAGATAAATTAATGTGCCATAGATGTATGTTTGTATTAATGGATCAGTTGTAGATACGGAACTATGCATCTTAATCCCCCCTCTTGCCTCCCACCTTTTGCTGTCTTGCACAATTTTGTTTTGATTTTCAGTAAAATGCATTTAGTTTAGCAGACCTCATACTTTATTAAGTTGTATGCATAGGGATAACTTAAATTGTTACAGAAAATAATTGTGTCAAGTTTTATAAGATAATAAAGATCAGATTATTTTTAATTTTTCAAAAGAAATTTCGAATCGATAGTCCATTAAAGATGTATAGTAGTGACTTCATGCAGATGAAATGAATCTTGTCATACAAGTAAGATTCTCTGTGGGGAAATAAGCTGTTAGGAATAAAATGAGCAAAATAATTAACAAAACAGATGTCTTCTAATTATATTTTGCCCGATAAAGGCTTTGCAATATATTAAACACTAATCAAGTCGAACTAGCGATATAGAAAACTTCACGGTTTGATTCATAAAAAAACTAGTTGTTTATTATTAGAGACAAAATCAACGGCAGTAGTTAATCATCAGCATTATGTGTTAAAAAGCACACTCGGTCAAAAGTGATAAATTGATTAAGTCCCTTGGTAGGTCACTCAGCCTGTGAATCATTTTCACGATATGTTATTTTTCAGTAACCATCCACCTGAGGCATTGTCTTTCTGAATGCAAGCCTATTTCTTCTAAAATAATCCTTAATGCTAATGTACCCAAATAATGCTAACTTAATGCATTATTTCCTTTAAAAAAATGAGTAAGGCAAATGTTTATTTAATGCCCAATTTGGCAAAACAATGCTAATTTAATGCATTACTTTTATAAGTAATTGATCCCGAATCAGGCGATTCTGAAGCAAAAATTTCAGTCCCCATGTTATTTTGTTCCACAGTTTACATAAAAGGTTCAAGTACATGTAATTGGCTTGACACAAGTGCTTCCCAAAAAAAACCAGTGAACCCTAAACTTGGTTTGAAATTTATTAAATGCTTTCTTAGTTTACCACTGCAACAGTAATGGTTCAGTAAAACGACTATGAATGTAAAGGTATGTGTTTATAGTCTGGAATTTAACACTTTCCTCCATAAATAAGCATTTTTACACATGTGCAACCAGTGTAGATCCAGATCAGCTGGCACATCCATGCCGTCTGATCAGGATCTGCACTGGTAGCATTTTGGTCACAAATAGCCTAACAAATAAAAAAGCAAATAGTTCAGATCCTGCTCAGATGCTATAAAGGTGTGTCTATGGAAGAAAGGGTTAAAATATTCACTGGACTTTCACATTTACTCCCTGATCATTGGATACAAGTTGGCGCCAAAGGTAGCCAAGGAAAATTGGCCTATATTCCTTACAGGTACCCATTTATACACCTGAGTGGAGAGAAGCAATTAAAAATGATAGTGCCTCTTGCTGGGAGCGAACCTGCACCGTCACAACGACAGCACCTAGCCCTACAATTCCTGCCACACAACCGATTGAGCTAACCGGGACAACCCCAAAAAAGGTTGATCGGATAGCCCTGATATACGTAACAATCACTGCATGATATCGGTAACAGGTTATTTTACTGATAACAGTACTGACTATATGTACGGGGAGACTTTTTACGGCTGCCACACAGCACAAATAGTGCTACTGTGAACTTCAAATGATAGTGCCTCTAGCTGGGAGCTTAATTTCTTGCTCAAGGAAATTAGCGGCCAGACTGGGGCATGAACTCGAGACCCCTTGATTCCTCAATGAGCACTCTACCATGGATTATTTTATCAGTACCAATATTATCAGTGTGTTTGACAGTAAATGCAATTTGCACTTAAAGCACAAAGAATCATTACAAAAACAGCTAGAATATTAAACCCAAATACCAGCTGCTCCCAGAAATGATACCGCTGGGGTGAGGCAAATTGTTTAATCTTGATTAACTTGTACCATGGAATGGCAGTCTGAAAGTATGTAATAGCAAAAAACACAACGGGGTACTGTTTTTAGTGATAATGTCTCTTTACCTTGATACCCTTCTTTGTTGGCTTTACATGAATTCTGGCCCTTTCAAAGTAAGCCTGGCGCACCGACTGTCGTACAAGTGGGTCATGTGAGAGCTGCATAGCAACCATGTGACGTGCCCCCAACATTACCTCTTCCGATGTGGGAAACTGCCTGAAATCAGTAACAAGAACATGAGAAATCTGTCATACATTAATAACAGGATATTTAGGAATAATTTTATATAACTTGCAAACTGCTGTGTGATCCAGACCTTTACATGCAATATCAGATTAATGTTTGGTAATGCTATGTCTCTATCAGTGTAACCCAGTATTTCATACATTTGGTAATTTTACACTTCATTTGTTAATATCTTGCAAGATTTCCATACAAATGATGCAAATTCAATTATTATTTATTATGATTATCAATACTTTTAATAACAAGAGCCAGTCGGAAACAACTGCAAGCTCGACTATTCGAAGTCAGACATATTTAAGCACATTTTAAACTGGGCTTCATTTAAACTGGAGAGTGATTCAGGAGTTTATGACACCCAACACACACATGAACAAAAGTTTCATAATCCAAAATATGAAATCAATAAATTTTACGTGGTGGTGGTGATGGGTGGTGGTTGTGGTGGGTGGTGGTGGGTGGTGGTGGTGGGTGGTGGTGATGGCTGGTGATAGTGGGTGGTGGTGGGTGGGTGGTGGTGGGTGGTGATGGTTTGCGGTGGGTGGTGGTGGTGGGTGGGTGGGTTGGTGGTTGGGTGGGTGGGGGTGGTGGTGGTGGTGGTGGAATGAAAGTTATGGAATGAAAGTTATGGAATGAAAGTTTTGAGGTTTCACCAGCTTGCATGCAAACTTTAACCCTAATTTCTAAGTCTAAGTCTAATTTGATAAAAATCAAAGGAAGAGTTATGGTTCTTGGCATACATAGTCAGGGTCATGATAGTGAACAACTTTCAAAAGCTATAGTACAAGAAGTATGAAAGTAACTAGCTTGCACGCAAACTTTAACCTGAAATTCTAAGTTGAAAAAGGGCCTTAATTTGATAAAAAAATTAAAGAAAGAGGTGCTTGGCATACATAGTCAGGGTCATGAAGGTAAACAAGTGTTGAAAGTTTCAAAGCTATAGTACAAGAAGTATTAAAGAAACTAGCTTGCACGCAAACTTTAACCTAAAATTCTAAGTCGAAAAAGGGCCATAATTTGAGCAAAATGGAAGTTAGAGTTATTGTTCTTGGCATACCCACTCGGGATATGATAATGAACAAGTGCTGAAAGTTTCAAAGCTGTAGTATAAGTAGTATGGAAGTTATGGGTTTGTACACTAGCTTGCACACAAACTTTAACCTGAAATTCTAAGTTGAAAAAGGGCCATAATTTGATCAAAATGAAAGTTAGAGTTATGGTTCTTGGCAAACACACTCGGGACATGATGATGAACAAGTTTTTCAAGTTTCAAAGCTGTAGTATAAGTAGTATTGAAGTTATGTGTTTGTACAGTAGCTTGCACGCAAACTTTAACCTTAAATTTTAAGTCGAAAAAGGGGCATAATTTGATCAAAATGAAAGTTAGAGTTATGGTTTTTGGCATACACAATTGGGACATGATGATGAACAAGCATGTCAAGTTTCAAAGCTGTAGTATTAGTAGTATTGAAGTTATGAGTTTGTACAGTAGCTTGCATGCAAACTTTAACCTGAAATTCTAAGTTGAAAAAGGGCCATAATTTGATCAAAATGAAAGTTAGAGTTATGGTTCTTGGCATACACACTCGGGACATGATGATGAACAAGTGTGCCAAGTTTCAAAGCTGTAGCTATAGTAGTTTTTAAGATATAGGTAGGTTGCACGCAAACTTTAACCAAAGCGGGACGCCAACGGCGACGGCGACAGCGACGCCGACGCCAGAGTGAGTAGAATAGCTCGACATATTCTTCAAATAGTCGAGCTAAAAAAGTTATTAAATATCATTAACACAGCTATTCAATCCAGCAAGCTTAGATTCTCTAGTGATGAAGGAATTTAACTTGTGCTGCCAATCCACTAATACAAACTTATGGTGCCTGCCAGATCCAGTGACTATATACGGTAAATAACCCTATTTAATGCTATCTCTCACCCTGCTATATAATCCTCTGCCATTTCAAGTGGTTCCATAGGACACTGGTCAACATCGTGTCTTTGGTAGTTGTCACGGAGATTTTCTCCAAACTGTTCTGGGGTCAGACCAAACCTCTGCGCTATTTCATCTAAAATGACAAAGAAATACTTCATTCAATTGTGTTAGCAAGAATATTTAAATTCTTTACTTCATATATATGTGCTTTTTCGCATGTGCAAATTGTATAGATAATATCATAACTCTGAACAAATCTGCATAGCAAAAATAGTTGACAAATGGCAATTGAGGTTACAAGTACAGTTAATAAAACACCACTTAGCACTCGCTAAGAAGTACTGTGTCCGAATTCAAAGATCCCATATGGTTTTCTTTTGACAGCCAAACTGATTTAGGAACAAAAATGTTGTTACCTTGGAAATTTGGCCAAGTTTTTCCTTAAGCAGCAAAAAGAACATGGAGTGGGCAGGGGAGTGACTGGGCTAGAGGTTTTGTTGATTCCCATGTAACTGAGCCTCAAATAGTCTGTTTGTTATAAGAACTAGAAATGTGTCCATAGGACACGGATGCCCCCGCTATGCATGTTTGTCATGGTGAACATTTATACCAAGTTATTTTAAAATCCAATAAGTAATAACAAACTCACAGCCCAGACAAGAAAATTCTGGTTTTAGTAAATGTGACCTTGACCTTGGACCTACAGGCATGGGAATTGTAATCAACACAACGCCTTGTCATAGTGAACATTTGTGCCAAATTGTTTTGAAATCGTTCTGTTAATAACGAAGTTATAGCCAGTACAAGAAATTTCTACTTTTTGTAACAGTGACCTTGACCTTGGACCTACAGGCACGGGTATTGTGCACAACACATCATCTTGATATAATAAACATTTATACCAAGTTATTTTAAAATCCAATCAGACATAATAAAAACAGAGCAGACAAGAGTTTTATAAGAAAATTATATTTTTAGTAACAGTGACCTTGACCTCTGACCTTTAGGCATGGGTGTTGTACCGGACACATCGCCTTATCATGGTGAACATTTGTGCCAAGTAATTTTGAAATCCTTCCATTCATAAGGAAGTTACAGCCTGGACAAGAAAATTCTATTTTAAGTAACAGTGACCTTGACCTTGGACCTACAGGCATGGGTATTGTACGCGACACACTGTCTTGATATGGTGAATATTTATACCAAGTTATTTTAAAATCCATTAAAAAATAACAAAGTTACAGAGCGGACAAGATTTTTCCAGCACAATTCTATTTTTAGTAACAGTGACCTTGACCTTGGACCTACAGGCATGGGTATTGTACGCGACACACCGCCTTGTCATGGTGAACATTTGTGCCAAGTTATTTTGAAATCCCTCCATTCATAAGAAAGTTACAGCCTGGACAAGAAAATTCTATTTTTAGTAATAGTGACCTTGACCTTGTACCTACAGGCATGGGTATTGTACGCGACACACCGTCTTGATATGGTGAATATTGATACCAAGTTATTATAAAATCCATTAAGAAATAACAAAGTTACAGAGCGGACAAGATTTTTCCAACAAAATTCTATTTTTAGTAACAGTGACCTTGACCTTGGACCTAGAGGCATGGGTGTTGTACGCGACACACCGCCTTGTCATGGTGAACATTTGTGCCAAGTTATTTTGAAATCCCTCTTTTCATAAGGAAGTTACAGCCCGGACAAGAAAATTCTATTTTTAGTAACAGTGACCTTGACCTTGGACCTACGGGCATGGGTTTTGTACGTGACACACCGTCTTGATATGGTGAACATTGATACCAAGTTATTTTAAAATCCATTAAGAAATAACAAAGTTACAGAGCGGACAAGATTTTTCCAACAAAATTCTATTTTTAGTAACAGTGACCTTGACCTTGGACCTAGAGGCATGGGTGTTGTACGCGACACACCGCCTTGTCATGGTGAACATTTGTGCCAAGTTATTTTGAAATCCCTCTTTTCACAAGGAAGTTACAGCCCGGACAAGAAAATTCTATTTTTAGTAACAGTGACCTTGACCTTGGACCTACGGGCATGGGTTTTGTACGCGACACACCGTCTTGATATGGTGAACATTCATACCAAGTTATTTTAAAATCCAATAAGAAATAACAAAGTTACAGAGCGGACACGAT
The DNA here is from genome assembly GCA_038501625.1 of Corbicula japonica. Taxonomy (NCBI): domain Eukaryota; kingdom Metazoa; phylum Mollusca; class Bivalvia; order Venerida; family Cyrenidae; genus Corbicula; species Corbicula japonica. Next base: position 33,870 of record JAZAYU010000695.1, on the reverse strand, counting down.
TTTCGAACATACACACACACTGACACACTGACACACTGACACACCCACACACAGCCAGGGTGAACACTATATGCCCTTCCGCCATTACATGGCGGGGGCATAACTACAGACAGCATAAATGATTGTGGACAGGTGGTAATTTATATTGTTGGTGAAAGTGTGGTTGCTAATCTGTGATGACCTCTTTAGCATCCCACAACCCATGAAAATGACAAATTTAAAGGCATAAGATCTGTTGTAACTTGATCTTGTTTATTTTTACATTATCTTCAAAACATGGCATATCAGATTATGTGGGAAGTTATTAAACTTCCCACCTCTAAACTCCATCATATTAGATAGACAATAGGTAACTTTTATTTATTTACCTAATTTGTTTTTCACACAGATGGTATATCCTGATTTTCTGGAAGCTTGTTTGATCTGATCATGGTCGTCCTCTTCCTCCTTCGTTTCGCCCTCGCCAGCCTCCTCATTCCGCTCTTCACGACGTTTCACACGCTCCATGTTTCGCATCTTCGGAATGTCAGCCCCATAATACAACAGGAAGTGGTTGTATACATCTCTTAACTCCTCCATAGTTTCAACTTTCTTGACCCTGAAATTAATGAAATGACAGATTTAATTACAAATTTAAGTCTTGAAGAAGCAGTCTTCTACTGGAAACGAAATTATATAATTTCTGATCTTAAGAATAATTACTAATGTAGCAATATATTAAACAGTGGTTTAATTTTCACGTATTTTGATGCTGAAGTTGTCATAGTGCACACATTTACGATCAGCATTTTAGTCCAAATGAGCAAAATGGTACAAAACTGTTTTTTTTGGGGGGTGAACAGTACCTGTCTATATCTTCTTCTGTCAGGGCTCTCACGTTGCTCTCCATCACTTTATCTGGGTCAGAGTTCACCTCGTACTGGTAATTCTGCATACGCTCAAACAATCGTACCAGGTTCTGCTTACGTGCCCGAAGCTGACTCCACTGCAAAATATGTGAAGAGTGGCCTAGTCATTATTGAGCTTTCACTGTTAGTTATCTACTTTCTGTTTGATGTTTTTAAGTTTAACAGATTGTGTGGCTGCCAAAAACAGTAAAGGATTTATTTAATGGATTAACTGGTATACCATCATATTTTTGTCATTCTATGATTGGGTGTTCAGTACAATAGCAAAATCACTTCCGGTGTAAAATTGCCTTTTTCCTTTTTATATGCACTTAACAGGGTAAAAGAACAATCTTGAGCAAACAATACACAACCCTAAACAGGAGGTAAATCACTCTAAATGCCTAGAAGGTCAAACAATTAATTCCAATTATGACTAGAACAGTCAGTAGTTAATATCAGTATAAATCGATTATGACAGAATGACATTGATTATCCGAATCAAGAAGCTTTTGCACATTATTTCCAATATTTCCAGATCATTCGCACATCACATCAGAGTAGCAGGCCGATTTTGCTGCAAATATGTCAAATGCTGTGTCAAGGACTTGTAGCATTAAATCAGTACCTACCCTTTCATCCCAGTGCCAGACTTTCCAAAGGTCATTTATGTTCAGTTCTGGCTCAACATACTCCTTTCTGTAGAATGCTATGAATGGTACCTAAAGAAAAAGTGATTATATGTATATTATACATGTTGACTTTTATAAAAGTGAATTCTTGTGTCGTTTCTTGACTATTTGCAATCAAAAGTTTTAACAGAGATAATTTTATAAGCCAAACTTTGAAGTCAAATGCTATGTTAATCTTAGCAGGCTGATTTTTTTGTCAATATTAGAAAAATGAGTCTGCTTGTTTAAAGCACATTAGAAGCCGAAGAGGCAAGTAAAAGGTTAGCCCATTCTATTATCCTTGAACTAGGTTTCTACCCCCATCACATACAGTTGTCATATACTGTTCCAAGGCAGTAACCTTTCAGGGTCTCTTTTTTGTCACAACTGACTCTTTCAAATATTTATCATTTATAAACTTGTGCTCTCTTTCCCTCTTTCCTTTTGGCTGTTTCATGAGGCTTCAGTTTTAAATGTGACTTTTCCACGTATGCTAACTGGAATTAACTTTTTTTTTAGAAAGTTGGATGAAGCTGGATCTCAAAACTGCCCTATCAAGAACTAGCATTCTAGCTGGTCTCTATTCTCATATATACTTAAGTTCTGTAATTCATTAAAGTTACATATGCTTTTTTCATTTAGCACCTGAAATTTCATCCAAGTTAAAACAGTTAACATACCTCATGATGTTTATTTCTCATAAAGTCGATGGCTTTTTTAATTTTCTCCACCATACCTGGTCCCTTCTTGCTGTAACCATAGTTACCACCGGACTCTTGTTCCAAGAATGTCTGCAAAGGTAAAACGCTTATAATTCATTAACCCTTTCCTCCATACACACACCTTTATGGCATTGGCAAACAGTGTAGATCCAGATCAGCCGGCACATCCGTGTCTTCTGATCAGGATCTGCACTGTTCGCTTTTTGAATATTTGGTTATTACTGTCCAAAATGCCACCAGTGCAGATTCTGATCAGACGGCAAGTATGTGCCGCTGATCTAGATCTACACTGGTCGCAAATGCTTAAAATGTGTTTATAAGGAGGAAAAGGTTAAAAACATAATAAGGGTTTCAGTGATCATTTATTATTATTATTATTATTATTATTATTAAACTTTATCAGTATAAAGATAATCAGATCTATCTAGTAAGTGGTCCAAAGAAATCACAATTTGAAACAGTTTAAGTCAACAACTACAGAAAACTGACATCCACTCTTGGACTGAACCAATTATCCTTATATCAGAAATCTTACGATGTAATTCTTTAGCTAGCTGGATAGGTAAAGCAGAGTCTTTGGATTGAAAATAAGCACAGAATCAATTTAATTCGTATTTCCTTGTCCAAAAATAAAGATAATATACAAACATTTAAGCCATACTGTCTTTGTTCAACAGCCAGTAAATGACAGTTAGCACCATATTACTTACTAATTAATCTTACTGGTTTAAGCAGCCAACATGTGAAACAAGCTTATGTTTCAAACCTCTTTGGTAGTTTTTTTAAATAAATTTATCTGTAAATGTTTCAATGATTACAATTACACACCTGTGTAGAAACTGGTGGGGTATTGAAAGCTTGTTTGTATATCCACTCTGCCTCTTCTTCAAGTTCACCGTCTTCTGTTTCCTTCACCGGTGTCTGACGGAGCTGGAATCGCTCAGGCATGTCTGTGCTACGGATAATGTTGTCCTGTTCGGTCATGTAAGCTCGAGACAATGCTTCTGGCTCGTACTGAAAGGTAAAAGTTCGGAACAGGTGTTTTATTACTAGTCTTTAATTACATTACAAACATTGAACCTTTAATTTCATAATGCTGGAGACAATTTTTATTGTGTTCATCAAAGTATGAGAAACACTGCTTTACTTCAAGAATAAATCTTTTTCATGTTCTGCTTAATGTAATAACTTACTAATATAATTGTTGTGCATGTATTTCGTCACTTGTACGCCAAACTTTTTTATAACCTTCTTAGCTCCTGACAGACATGAAATTTCCACAAACTAGAAATAGGCTTAACTGTGACATATTTAAAAGTGTTTCTGATCTTAAAAATCATCCCCTTTTGAAATTCGAAAAGCTTATATGATGTCAAACATATTGTATAAATCATTTCAATCTGGTAGTAATAACCAGAGTGGTAACATTCTTTTAATGTAACTTTTATATTCAATGTATTTTTTTTCTGGCCATGAAGTGAACAAAGAAGATCTAGATCAGGTATCACAGATAAGCAGGCTCATCTGCAATGTATTAGTTGATGTTGCTAATTGTTCACACAATAAATTTGTGTATTCAGCTGTTGTAGTGTAATGGCAACAAACATTTTCATTCCATATCTGCCAAAAAATATTTAAATATTGAATCTTTATCTGGATCTACACTGGTATCCCATGTAATTAACAGTCTTCTATGAGGAAAAAGGTAAATCAATTTAAGGAAAATTCAGCAAGGGATAAATAGATCAAATGTTAAGAATAATTTGGCTACAAACAGGTTTAGGGCTTATTGTATCCCAAATAGAGACAAACTTGGGTATACATACTGTTGCTGAGGCTTTGGCCCCTTTAGGTGCTCTCTTCTTCTTTGCCTTCCTGGCCCCTTCTTCTCCCTCAAGCTCATCTTCTTCCAAATACTGCAACAATATCGCAGCGAATCACATTTTTATGACAAACAACAGAAATTCCAAAAGCTGTTATTTTAACTATAATTATGGTCATTTGACCTGTGATCATGATTTTTCTTGGGACATAGTAAACCACCACATACTGTGGTATCATTTTGTGTAGGTTTAAATTTCGCATATTTTGCACTAAGGTAAATATGCGGATATAAACACCAGCAAAACAAAACTATGCTATATTATGTGTTAATAGATAGATATAAATGCATGAATTTCTATCCATGGAAATTCGTCATTTGTGTCTTTTGCACAAAAATTAGTCTGTTAAAAAATTGATACAACATTAGTGTTTCTATATGAATTTCATTCAGAATGAGCTTTGCTATGCGTTAATCTAAACCAATTAAAAATTTTCTTTGTCATAAACATATAACGAATTTACTGCATTGATTAGATGTTGTTAGCCACTGATGGTAAAGAATGAATGCACTCACTTCATCATCCTCCTCATCTTCTCCTTCTTCCCCTTCATACTCTTTGAACTCATCAAAGTCAAAATCCACACCAAAGATGTCCTGGGCTTCTTGCAGCAGTCTTAAAATATAGAAATATTGGGCTTTATTCCTGGCGTTCTACACCGTTTATCAACAATCTTTATGTATTAACACTCACTAAGCCAGATAAGTGATTCATTTAGTAAACCAGGAACTTTTTTTCCATTGTTGAAAACTGCTGTTTACAGTTTACTAGGAAATATTTAAAACATTATTCTGGATTTTCATTACTATTGAGTAAAATGTTCTCCTTTCAATATGAAATATGTCATTTCAAACAGAGTCTTTCCAATAAAAGAGTAAATTCTGGTCCATGTTTTGATCCTGCTGTCATTTATTTTATGACAGGGAATGGCTTAGATGGAGACTTGGTTTCCAAAATGTTTAGAACTCCTTTTGCTCAGTTATGGGATGTTTTTCTCTATTTTTTCTATCAAGAGGTCAAGATCCTAGATAAAACTTCCCTAAATTTGGAAAACCTACTCCCTTGCCAGACAACATAAGCCAATCACTGTTATGAACTTAAACTATTTTGTTAGTTCAGTAAATGCTGTTTTACATAAATCTGCTTTCATATGTAATACCTGGAAACACAAAACTTACGCATCAGAGTGTATAATGTGCTTCTTTTTCTTCTTTCCTCTGATTGGTTGTCCATCATCGTCCACAATAAAATCATCTAGCTCTAAAATGAGAAGATAAATTAAATGATTATGGGGCTGGATATTGTAAACTGTTTTGGAATTAACTTAGTTTTTTTTTGGTGTTAATAATATTATTTTAATGGTCTACATGGAAAGGCTTGAAAGGAGACTTGTTGACAAATACCTGCGTAAATTTCCTGAACTTCTCTATCTGCTTAAACAAAAAAGTTTTTTCCCATGGAAAAATACAGATCAAGCAATTTTTCTAGAATGCCGTATAAAGTGAATACTGGTCCCTAGGGGATATATCACTTCTGAAGTTAAGTATAAGACATCATGTTTGATACCATTGCATATTATATATAGTATTTCATACAACATTTTTATTAAAATCTTAAAAGTGATGACAGCCATTTCCCATGGAGTAAAGGTTTAAACATATGCACTAGTCAGCTGCAGATATCTGAGTTTCCTATCTACAGTTCAAGCTTAGGCAACATTCCTTATAGGCTTACCATCTTCCTCATCCGAGCCGACAGTCAGATCCTGAGCTTCAGTTTCTGCCCGCGTCATCCTGGATCGCGTGTCATCGTCCTCGTCATCAACTTCGTCATCTCCTTCGAACAGCTCGTTAGCGATCTTCTCCTGAATGTCACCGTCATTTTCACCTTCCTTCTCACTGTCTTCATCATCGGAGACCATACGACGAATCCTTTTTAACTTCTTTGCCTAAAATGATATTTATACATGTAAATGCATACTTTGAAATCATTTATATTAAGGTATTAATTTTTGTGGATAACTCATGCAGATCAATCCTGGAATTTAAAACAACCATGAAATAAAGAATTAAACATAAATGTCATTTAGAAAATTGAGACCCATAAATTTAAGAACCCATGAAGAAATGTCTTCTGGAACAGAAAACCACAAAATTTTATGCTAGATTAACCCTCCCTCCATAGACACACCTTTTTGGCATGGGAGAACAGTGTAGATCCAGATCAGCTGGCTAATCTGTGCCATCTGATCAGGATCTGCACTGTTCGCTTTTTGATGTTAGGTCATTTCTGACCAAAATGTGACAAGTACAGATCCTGATCGAATGTGTCAGCTGATCTGGATCAACACTGGTCGCACATGCGATAAAATGCGTATATATGGAGGAAAGGGTTAAAAGCATATATATGCAGTAATAAGTTTAAGATCTTTTCATTCAATGGATATGAAACCAAAAATTTCTGGATTCTCATTAAAAACATTGTTACACTGTAACATTATTTTTACATTTCAATGTTTATATCAAAACTGCAAGAATAACTTTTTGCAACTTCAGATTATCAAGTGCAGAGTTTCAGTGTTTCCATATTTATGGCAATAAAACTTGCTACAAATTGTGTTAAAACTAGCTGGATACCATTTGCAATCAACACAGAAGCTTATCAGGTAAGAAAGAATAATTATATTGTTGGTATGAATCATTTTATTCTGAACTAGTCTTGTACCTATCAAAAAACTGTATATATATATTTTAATCAGTTCCTTAGTTGTTTTATTCTTATTATCTTAATTCCAAATGTAGAGATCATTCTGAAACAGTATCAGCCCTTAACATACCCTCTGCACTTTGATGCCAAGATTTTCTTCGATGAGGTCATAATCCTCATCTTCGAGCTGGTCATCTTCCTCTTCGGAGTCATGTTTTCGCTTCTCGCCGCCGCCCTCCTCCTCATCCGCTTCCTCAACCTCCTCTTCATCATCCTCATTGATGAAATCCTTCATTTCTTCAGCAATAGCTGCCTCATCTGAAACACACATCAAAATTCAAATTATGCAAGGGTTCCATTTGACACGGGAGATGACCTTTGACCCTTGAAATTTCCGAAAAAGCCTTATTTTGACCCTCAGGATTTCAGGTGAAGGGTCATTTTTCCCTTAAATTAGGGGTATTTTTGCTTATAACTGAAAGAATCCCTTAAAATGGATAAAATGACCCTTGATATTCAGCAGCTAATGGAACCCCTGATTACAGTTATTATTTATGTCTGAAACATACAACACCACTTCTGTTTACTGTTATCATTTCTGTCTGAAACTCACAACATAATTTCAATTTCAGATTAAAACTATCATTTGTTTCAAACAAATAGTGTCATTTATCCCTACAATTATTATCTTTATTATCTTATCTAAAATGAGATTAGGGTTCCAGTTGACCCGGGATAGGAACAGTTATTTTACTACAACTTGCACTCACCTACTAATCAAAAATACAAATTTAAGCAAAAAAAGTGAGATCATGTAAAGGTTGAGATCTGTGACATGGATTCAAAACAATGCAAACTAGAATGTGTCCTCGGACTTTGTTCCCCCCACTGCTGCAACAAAATTTTCAATAACAAAGGGCCATAACCTTGGTAAAAATGGTTGCAGGAAAAAGTCCTTTCTTAACAATCATGTTCACATCCTGCTTGATCATCTGTGAAAGTTTGAAAGAAATCTGTCTTACAGTTTAGGAGAAGTTGATGCCAAAAGATTTGGAGACGTACGTAGGGACTTGCGTACGGATGGATGGAAAAGTGGAACTCTATATGCCTCCCACTTTGTGGGGGCATAATGATGAATACAAACAAAATAGCAGGATGTTCAAATACCAATACATCTCAAGGGGGAGCTTTACCAATTCCAGAAACAGTAATTTAACTGTTGTTTCTATAATGTATGACAGAGAGAGTTCACATACCAATTTCCTCATCTTCATCATCATCTTCATCATCTGATAGCACTATCTTCTTCTTCTTTCTATTCTTCTTTTTCTTCTTCTTTCTCTCTCCCGCAGAATCTTCTGACCCATAGTCAGAGCCCGAGCCTGAGCCAGACCTTGACCCCTCCTCTTCTTCACTTCCGGACTGGTCTGACACCTCTGCCTCATCTTCAAAGAAGTCAGACATCTTCGAAAGTTTTTACCTACAAATAACAGAAAAAGAAACACAAATATAGTTGTATTCACTCTATCCTCATTTACAATGAACCTAGGTTTTCACTCTGTTTTTTTTTTAAGAATGTCCTTTAAAAAGACTTTTCAACCCGAAACCTGTCTTTGCCAAGACACTTCAACTCCTAAGACATTTTGATATCGGTGAAAACTTTTCAAATTTGAAACATAATAAGATGTATCAGTTTTACTTCTTCTTATGTAATTACCATTCAAATCTCCTTGTGTGTTTATAAACCAGATATTTAATTGAGGTGGGGGGAAAACCAAGCAAAAAAAATAATATCGTAGCAAGGGTATACCAAAACCAGCTAAACCTGCTGAAACAGCTTCTGTCTAACAGCTGTTTGCAGAACTTAATAGAAAATTACTTCAGAATAAGAATCCATATGAATCCCAGGGGTTTTCCTAGCCATTTTAGGAAAAGGACCCTGGCCAGAATTGGGAAAATTTTAGCGCGTGAAACATCTCATTTTGGGAATTTTTATCAACAAATATACAAGTTTTGGGAATTTCGAAATCATTGTTTTATGTATTTTTCGCCTTTTTTAAAAACTTTTACAAGGAAGGATCAGTTTACTTTTTATTCACTTAGGGCGGTTTAGTGTTTAAAAATTTCATACAGGCTATTTTCAGAAAAAAAGTCAAGGTATGGAATTATTTTAATTTTTTGAAGTCAACAAATGACTATAACAGATTTTTTCTTTGTTTTCTACTCCTTTCAGACAAGCAAACACTTACACCCTCGTGCTGCTCGGTTTGTCCAGATTCCGGTTGATGTTGTGACGTTTCTTGTTCAGTGTTTTTTTGTTGCCATTTCTTGCAAAGGTCAACAATTGACTAACAGCCTTTTGAATCCTGTTTGCGATTTTTTTTTGCGTAGTATTTGCTATTATGAGAGGCCATACTCGTTAATGTATAAGTGTTAATATCGCGAAAACGAATGATTTGTTTCACTCCAAATCGCCTATTAACTCCGATCAATTTTATTCCCTTAAAACTTCTTTGAATGGAACGGAATGTCCAGTTTCTCGGCATGGACAGGTATCTCAACCAACTGTTCTCCATACAGACACATAATTATACCAGTGCTCACGCTGTCAGTCGACATTGTTGCCATTTGCGATAATTTTACGTTTTTGTCGATTATTTCAAAGAATTGGCGGTAAAATTTGGCGATTAAATAATTGTCAAAAAAGCAAGATATTGTTAGCCTAATTGCATTCACTTTGCCCTGAGCGGTCGACACATTTCTGATAATTGTGGGTTGTTAATCCCCTAATTGAACTAACAAAGTGTCACTTAAGATAATCACCTTGGCGTCCTTGCCTACGAGTCAATGATTGATTTTTGTAATCGGTAAACTTTGAGCATTTCCATTACATCATGACAAGATTCTAAGGTTGTTGCTATTTATAGCTATTATGGATTCCCCTATCATATGTTTAACAAAGCAGACAACTATTTTAAGAATAAGAATAAATAATGTGTTCTTTTTCTAATCTAATAGTAAATACTTGCCAAATTCTAAATCCATTCTCAAAGCAAAAACCTAGCCGGATACTCAATCTGATTAAAATCATATCCTGAAAACCGCTACGCTATCAGGATCTGACGATGAGTAACTAAAACGTGCTTTTATCACAAACCTTTTGAACCAACCAGATTGTCGCCTACAAAATCGCGAAAGTGAAAGTAAACATTCTATATTAAACCATAAAAAGTGTTGAGAGCCTGCGTAAGACATATTTTGCTGAATGTTTTGTGTTTATGTAGTATTGCAATTACACTGCAGACTCTTTATAACGCGGTATAGCGGGTCCATCATCCCGACCGTGTTAATAAGTGAAACCGCGTTAATTTTCCCGCGCAAAATACATGTCCCGATTTTCCCGCGAAAAATACATGACCCGATTTTCTCGCGCAAATATACTACCTAATACACAACTAACGAGATTATGCATAATTCCACGTAACGTCATGATTCCCCACACTGTACTCGACAAATAATATTTCTTACAAGACATACAATTACCAAAGTTCAAATAAAAAAGCAAAACGGCAAGAGACTGACTAATAACACCAAGATCAAAATCGGATCGGCCTTAAATTATTGTAATGGAATTAAAGACCGTATATCTAGTTTGTTTAGATGCCTGCAGAAATTTTTTTTTTTTTATGACACAAACTCTGACATTTACGAACGTAAATGTAAAATAAATATTAAAACACTAACCATCGTGTACATATTCCATAATTTATGAATTACATCCTATTTTTATCTCCAGAATAATATTTCAGTATTATTGCATCATCAACCAACTTAAACCAGCTAAAAAATGCCAAATGTCACGTACACACTTCTTGCAGATCAAACGATTTCATAGCAGAGCCGACAAAACATCACAGTGTCGATACGAGCCGACATTTTTCTTTGAAGTCGCATTTCATTGACAGATATTATCGCTGTTTACCTCCATAGTAAAAAAATGCAACATCCGTGAACAGGAAGGCGGATCAAAGCAAAATGTACATCAATGAACTACCGACAGGTTTAAAACATGATTGGGAATATTTTTTTGTTTCTTTCTGAATTGTGCGGATTATGTGATAATTATAGGGACAATCAAATTTAGTAATGGATCTATGATAAACAGTAAGTTAGCATTCTCAAGTTTGCCTCGGGCTGATATCTGTCACTGGGAAAGGTGTTAAAACACGGTTGTTTTAGGGATAAAATGTGTGCGTCACTTATGTACATGTTACAATTGTGACTTCCGGTTTTGATTTATTTGCCGTTTTACGATCAAAAATGATTTCCGGTTTTGATTTTTTGCCGTTTCATGGTAAAATATGGACTTAGAAAAAAAATAGGGGATCCGCGGGATGACCGCGTTATAATGGAGCACGGATCTAAACGAAGCGCGTTATAAAGAGTCCGCAGACCCAGTGTATTTCTAATGTAATAACATCATCAGATCATTTTGCGAGCGCTGTATATCATGCTTCCTGTGTTGATAAAGTCTAAAAATAGTAATCGGGGAAAACCGCTAAAGCTTATGTACGGTATCTACGGGCCATCATCAGATCTAACATTTTGTTAGATCTGACTTTAGTGAGATTGGCCGGATACTGTACCTCAAGTGATGAACAGGACGAAAATTCGCGGTACGAATTGCCGATTTTATAACCATGTTAACAGAGAAAATACTTCATATTTTCTCAAAACAATGTGTTTAATCAGTTGCTTTGGTTATTATTTGCTTTGGAAAAGTTATTTCATATTGCAATTTTCTACTGGTTTATTAGTAATTATGTTTGTCATCCATTTTCGCTACGTCCAGTTTTGACATACCATTGATCTAATCCCGAATCGTCTTTGCCACTTCCCATTAGCATATAAACTCACTCTAAGCAGAAAATTGATGGGAATTAAATTATTTGCCCAAAACTTTAATGCAATAGTTTACAATTTTGTTTGGTTAAGACTGACTTGAAGGTTAGACCTTTTTGGTATGTTTACACAGCAGTGAATCCAATTGATTTAGTCTGCAATATTGAAGTGAAGAATGCCTTATTGTTAATAATCATCAGTAATTTTACATAAAGCCAATTATTTTCATTGACTAGGTTAAATTAATAAAGTAATAATTAACAGCTAATCTTCATAACATAGATGTTATGTTAGATAAATCATGTTAATTAAAAAACAAAACAAATAATTATAATTCTATTTCCCATGCATGTGGATACAACACGTAAAACTTTGGCTATTAATTTATTTTTCAAAAATTCTGTGGCTATTATTTTAAAACAGCCAGCGTGAGCACTGTTATACCATATGCGCCGAATTTTTCACCTGGTTGTGACATCACATGCATAGTGCGAGATAAAGCAGTCAGTTGTTGTTTACAACGTAAAGCAAAAGTTAACACTGTTTCTTATGTTTTGAAAATTATCTGTGGATTCAATTGGGAAAAATGGAAGAAATTTCAGATTGGGAAAGGGTCCGTTTGCTTTGGGAAAGGGTCCGTTTTCCAGACCCTCAGAAAGGCTAGGAAAACCCCTGAATCCTCTAGCAAAATGAAGGTACACTACTAATGATTATTTTACTATTGTTTATACCACTTCCCAAGGCCTTCCCCAGGCAATTATTGCATACCAGCGCAGGGATGCCTTAATTTCACAACTGATATAAATTTTGCAGGAAGCTTATGATATTCCGGTATGTCTTTCATGTTTTAGGAGTAAAAAAATAAATAAATAAAGTGATTAACATTGTTGTTTGTCATAGATAAAGTGATAAGACAATGCACTCTCACACATATAAATTTGTTAAAGGTGTCTTATGTTGAAATGTCCAATAAATTTTCCTGGGTCGAATCATCTAGCAGTGGGAATGCCCTTGCTGCTGTTCCATTTTTGTCTCATAGATATATTTAAATGTTTTAGACAAAAGATTGTTCTGAAGATGGGAAATCCTACATATTTAGCAAACAAACATAATGTAGGTCGAATGAACTGTCTACCAGTGCCCAAGAAAATTTGCAAAGGCAAAGCACAAGTCGACGAACATCTGACCATCAAACTTTTGGGGGCTAAAAGACACCTGCTAATGTAGGGTCTTTTTCATTTAAATAACTTAATTTCGTTTGATATCAACTATAAAAGAATAGAATTACCAACGAAATCTTGATAAAAACGGACAAGACAAAATGAAATTAGTGAACTCGTCGTTTTTCAACCATATCGCAGATTCGGTACAAATACTTTCCTGGTCGTTGATTGGTCAAAAAAATACGGTGTATTTCAAGTAGGTATGATTAAATACCTAAAAGAGGTCCTTTCCGCGGAACGGAGCCATTTCCGTTTCGTTCCACAGAAGAGTCCTTTTTACGGAAAGAAGTCATTTCCGAGTTTTTTTTTTTTATAGATGGGCTCCTATCCAGATCTTTTCTAAAGTCTAAAGAGTCCTTTCCGAGTTCTTTCTACGAAAACTAGTCCTTTCCGAGTTCCTTTCATGGAAAGGAATTCTTTTCCCGGAAATTATAATTTTCAGCGTGAAGAATGCATTGAGAGGCCGAATGAAGTATAAACTTTTTACCCGTCGTAAACTAAATTATAAACTTGGTCTTAATAATGAAATAGGCGTAAAGTATTCATATCTATTAAGTGATAATTCGGCATTAGTATTATCATAAGCAAAATGTTTTAACGTTACTGTTACAATATTTTATAATGAAGTATACTATGTAAGATTAAACAAGTGGCAAATCTTCATTCAGTTAGATCACCAGCAAACAAATGAGCCGGAACAAGTATTGTAAAAATCGCTTTATTTCGGAATGTGAAAGTTTGTTATAATATCAATTAATTTTCAAAATTAATTTGTAATACCTGGTAGCAAGACATTTCGACCTCGGGACATTTAGAACCCCAATAAAATTAATGGGACATTTCCGCATCAAGCCTAAAACATTTCGACCTTTGCATTTTATTCCAGCATTCACATGTAACAGTCTCGGTTATATAATTGAGAACCCGTCCCTTTACTGTACAATGCTATAGGCTTCTTATGTTTTATATGTGTGTGTGCTTTTGCATGCAACATTCACCTCTTAAAATATACTTCCAAATATATACAGGCTGGGATATCTAAGACACCTATCTTAAATCTGGCCAAAAATATTCAAACCAAAGTAATTTTAAAATACAACGAACATACATAAGTATTGTGCTCAACGACCTTCAAAGGACGTAACTGATGACAGCACTGATTGAATATATGGGTCGACATTTCACAGCCACCACACGACACAACAAAGCATCTGTATTGAAATAGATGAAACGGAAACTCTGAAAGCCACCGAAAACAACACATACGAAAATATTGCAGGTTCGGTTTAACAGAGCCTCTTCGTCGGCAGTAATGGAAATTTATATTACTGCCCATGGATGCCGCCTAACCCCGGGATGAGAGAAACTGAAAATCAGTAATCAGTACGATTTTGATCAAATCCAAAGGAAGGTATGCATATGGCAGCAAACATGGATTTTTAACGCGGTATTTCAGATGATCACCATTCCATGATCAGCGGCGTATGATCCCCATATAAAAAATGCTTGTGCTCTTAACGAGAAAAAAATCGTTGGAACTGAATAAAATATAAGTTTCATAAAACATAAGCTTCTGAGAACATAAATCCTGCATATCACAGAGAACGCCAAAAGCAAAAGTTTAAAACCAGGATGTATATCCTATGGGTGATTGAACAATATCTAAAACTATACTGGCTGGAATATTAAAATTATTAATCTTATGTGACCAAATGTAATTTTATAAATATTTTATAAGTACTATGAACATAAAAAGTATCGTGCTCAACGAACTTCAAAAACAGTCTGAAGAAGGAGAGAGAGAGAGACAGAGAGAGAGAGAGACACAGAGAGAGAGAGAGACACAGAGAGAGAGAGAGAGAGAGAGAGAGAGAGAGAGAGAGAGGTTAATAAAATGATCAGATTCAAATAAGACACCACAAACAAATAACAAAATTGAGAACCCGAGGGGTTGTCGCCATGGCAAACAATTTGGGGATTTAATTCTAGGGTGTACCAACCTCACACTTGCCCCAACAGGTTCCTCGTGCAACATCTTACGGGGTTTATATCTCACAGCTTGTTCGCTTTTCAAGAGCTTGCAATGATGTTAATTATTTCAATGAACGTAATCTGTGCATAACAGAAAAACTTTAAAGCAAGGTTATTGGTATAATAAATTAATGAAAACCTTTTGCAAGTTTTATTGCCGATACCCAGATTTAATTCAAAAATACAGGTGTAGTTTATAATCACTATTGCAACAAGGTATTTCATAGCCAGTTTTTTAGGGAGATTAAATTTATAACATTAATTTCCCCCGGTTATTGGTAAAAACCATCTGTAAATTCAAAAAGAAAGGTTACCAACATGATATTCTACAGCCCTTTGCAGGCCTGGAGATTAACACATCTTCAGTTGATCACTATGCTTACGTCTTTGGTTGCACGACCGTGGCAGTGGTTTGAGAGTTTATAAAAGTTTATGGGGAAATCTTTTCTTGAAAGAACCAAGAAGCTCGATTTGTTTCTTTTATCCTTGCCATCGTGTTCTTGTTAATTTGACTCCAGAGGCTCTGGTCTCGATAAGATCATTGAATACTCGCCCATTTGGCTTTACAATGCAATTAGCTTCATTATGTTTAATATGTTTGTGTGCTTTTGCATGCAATATTTTAAAGCTGATGGGTGAGTTGGGAGTTATTTCACCAAGACAACGTGTTGTGTTTTGGTATGAGAACCTGCTGGGGGCAAGTGAGAGGTTAGTGCACACTAGAACCTGGTTTAAACCACCAGGGGCAATTTGTTTTGACACTGACTTTGTGTGTGCCTTTTTGCAATCGATCATAAAACCATGCTCTCGTTTCCTTTTTGATTTTTTTTGTAATGAGGGCTTTTGCATTTATGCATATTTTACCCTTTTCGCACATATCTTCTTTCCGCTAATATTTATTACTTCCGTTAGAACCGAAAATCACGCATGCGTACCGATGTGTAACTGAATCTGTAACGAATCTGTCATCGTTATAACAATATCCAAAGTGATTACCAATTATAAACCATTCCGAGGTATATGAATGTTGTGACCAAACTCTTGTATTTTTGTAAAGTGTGCGAACAGTTTGACTGTATTTAGACAGGCGATGTGCAACGTAATCTATATTGATTGAGTCATCTCACTGCAAGAGGGTGGGGAAATTAAACTTGTAGGCTAAATATTATTAACATGAATGACCCCACTCGCTCTCATTTGCATTCCAGATTGTGACTTAAAATGGTATAAATTGATCAACACCACATTTAACAAATTTGTACATTATGCTTTAAATTGTCTAATTGTAAAACTGAAAGGGTTTCCTAGAATCTAGTTTAGTAGACCCCAGATGTTCAAAACACAAAACATATATGGCCCAGAGGTGTTTGAGCAAGAGGATTTGGGTATTGGGGTGGTAGCCCCCATCAAAACTCAAAATTATTGAAATTTGTTTGGCACATGACTTACCAGAATATGTGATGTCAAAAAAGAGCACCTTTCTGTAAGATTACTAAGAGATTGTCATACAGTATTGTGATGGTGTCAGAAATAATTGTTCAGGAGTAACTTATAGAATAAATGTCCTTAAAACAAGAAAACCCAGTTATATGTATTGTTGAAAACTAGTGATGAGAATTGGACAGCTGAAGTGGAATCATCCTATTCTGATCTCTTAGATCTGATTAACCCTTTCTCTGCCATAAGCACGGCATATGCCTTCCCTGTTATATTTGGCTGAAAGTTACATTTTTAGCTCGACTATTCGAAGAATATGTCGAGCAATTGTACTCACTTGGGCGTCGGCGTCCCGCTTTGGTTAAAGTTTGCGTGCAACCTACTGATATCTTAAAAACTACTTTAGCTACAGCTTTAAAACTTGGCACACTTGTTCATCATCATGTCCCAAGTATGTATGCCAAGAACCATAACTCTAACTTTCATTTTGATCAAATTATGGCCCTTTTTCGACTTAGAATTTCAGGTTAAAGTTTGCGTGCAAGCTAATGTACAGACACATAACTTCAATACAACTTATACTACAGCTTTGAAACTTGGCACACTTGTTCATCATCATGTCCCGAGTGTGTATGCCAAGAACCATAACTCTAACTTTCATTTTGATCAAATTATGGCCCTTTTTTGACTTAGAATTTCAGGTTAAAGTTTGCGTGCAAGCTACTGTACAAACACATAACTTCAATACTACTTATACTACAACTTTGAAACTTGGCACACTTGTTCATCATCATCTCCCAAGTGTGTATGCCAAGAACCAAAACTCTAACTTTCATTTTATTAAAATTATAGCCCTTTTTCGAGTTAGAATTTCAGGTTAAAGTTTTCGTGCAAGCTAGTGTACAAACCCGTAACTTCCATACTACTTATACTACAACTTTGAAACTTTCAGCACTTGTTCATTATCATATCCCGAGTTAGTATGCCAAGAAGCATAACTCTAACTTCCATTTTGTTCAAATTATGGCCCTTTTTCAACTTAGAATTTCAGGTTAAAGTTTGCGTGCAAGCTAGTTACTCTCATACTTCTTGTACTATAGCTTTGAAACTTTCAACACTTGTTTACCATCATGACCCTGACTATGTATGCCAAGAACCATAACTCTTTCTTTAATTTTTAATCAAATTATGGCCCTTTTTCAACTTAGAATTTCAGGTTAAAGTTTGCGTGCAAGCTAGTCACTTTCATACTTCTTGTACTATAGCTTTGAAACTTGTTCACTATCATGACCCTGACTATGTATGCCAAGAACCATAACTCTTTCTTTGATTTATATCAAATTATTGCCCTTTTTATCCCCCGCCGATGAAATCGGGAGGGGGATATTGTTTTGGCGTTGTCCGTCCGTCACGGTGTCACGGCGTCACGTCGTCACACTGTCCGTCCGAATTTCGTTTCCGCGCTATTTCTCCGCAACCACTGGATGGATTTCAACGAAACTTGGTGGCAACCATCAGTACCAAGAGGAGATGCGCATATCGTCGTCTTGTTCCGGTCAGACCATTTAACACAGAGTTATGGCCCTTTGATAACCTATGCATTATGTATATAGAGCAGTATTCGTTTCCGCGCTATTTCTCTGCAACTACTGTATGGATTTCAATGAAACTTGGTGGGAACCATCAGTACCAAGAGGAGATGCGCATATCGTCGTCTTGTTCCGGTCAGACCATTTAACACAGAGTTATGGCCCTTTGATAAACTATGCATTATGTATATAGAGCAGTGTTTGTTTCCGCGCTATTTCTCTGCAACTACTGTATGGATTTCAATGAAACTTGCTGAAAACCATCTTTACCAAGAGGAGATGCGCATATCGTCGTCTTGTTGACATCAGACTATTTAACACAGGGTTATTGCCCTTTGATAACTTATGCATTATGCATATAGTGCAGTATTCATTTCCGTGCCATTTCTCTGCAACTACCAGATGGATTTCAATGAATCTTTCTGAGAACCATCAATACCGAGAGGAGATGCGCATGTTGTCGTCTTGTTCCAGTCAGACTGTTGAACACAGAGTTACGGCCCTTTGATAACTTATGCATTATGCATATAGAGCAGTATTCATTTCCTTGCTATTTCTCTGCAACTACTGAATGTATTTCAATGAAACTTTCTGAAAACCATCAATACCAAGAAGAGATGCGCATGTCATCGTCTTGTTCCAGTCAGACTGTTTAACACAGAGTTATTGCCCTTTGATAACTTATGTTTTATGCATATAGAGTAGTATTCATTTCTGCGCTATTTCTCTGCAACTACTGGATGGATTTCAATAAATCTTTCTGAGAACCATCAATACCAAGAGGAGATGCGCATATCATCATCTTGTTCTGGTCAGACT
>JAZAYU010000695.1:0-10000 GCA_038501625.1 Corbicula japonica | reverse complement strand
TGCTCCTTGCTCAACTACTTCCTGTTTGCCGCATATTTTTAGATTTTGTTACTATGAAGGTGCATTACATCGACCAAAAGGCATCGCTTCGAAGAAGAGGGGGGTATACTGTTTTACCCTTGTCCGTTCGTCCGTCCATCCGTCCGTCCGTAACAAAATTTCCGTCGCAGTTTTCTCAGCAATTATAACATGCAGCAGCCTGATATTTTGCATATTGCTTTATCCTATAGTCCCATATGGTGTAAAGCAATTTCATGCTCCTTGCTCAACTACTTCCTGTTTGCCGCATATTTTTAGATTTTGTTACTATGAAGGTGCATTACATCGACCAAAAGGCATGTTAATTTTCCGTCGCAGTTTTCTAAGCAACTATAACATGCAGCAACCTGATATTATGCATATTGCTTTATCCTATAGTCCCATATGGTGTAAAGCAATTTCATGCTCCTTGCTCATCTACTTCCTGTTTGCTGAATATTTTAGGTTTTGTTACTATAAAGGTGCATTACATCAACCAAAGGGCATGTTAATTTTCCGTCACAGTTTTCTAAGCAACTATAACATTCAGCAGCCTGATATTATGCATAATACTTTATCCTATAGTCCCATATGGTGTAAAGTGATTTTATGCTCCTTGCTCACCTACTGCTTGTTTACCAAATACTTAGATTTTCACACATAGTTGACATACATGCACAATTTCCGTCGAAGTTTTCTAAGCAACTATAACATGCAGCAGCCTGATATTTTGCATAATGCTTTATCCTATAGTCCCATATGGTGTAAAGTGATTTTATGCTCCTTGCTCATCTACTTCCTGTTCACCAAATACTTAGATTTTTACACATAGTTGACATACATGCACAATTTCCGTCGCAGTTTTCAAAGCAACTATAACATGCAGCAGCCTGATTTTTTGCATAATGCTTTATCCTATAGTCCCATATGGTGTAAAGTGATTTTATGCTCCTTGCTCATCTACTTCCTGTTCACCAAATACTTAGATTTTTACACATAGTTGACATACATGCACAATTTCCGTTGCAGTTTTCTAAGCAACTATAACATGCAGCAGCCTGATTTTTTGCATAATGCTTTATCCTATAGTCCCATATGGTGTAAAGCGATTTTATGCTCCTTGCTCATCTACTTCTTGTTTACGGAATACTTAGATTTGTGCACATAGTTAACATACATGCACAATTTCCATTATAGTTTTCTTAGCAACTGAAACATGCAGCAGCCTGATATTTCCCTTATTGCTTTATCATATATTCCCATATGGTGTAAAGCGATTTAATGCTCCTTGCTCACCTACTTCCTGTTCACCGAATACTTAGATTTTTATATATAGATGACATAATTGCACAATTTGTGTCGCATTTTAAAAAGATGTGAACATTATTTCTGTATACTCGCAGCGGGGGTATCACAAGTGAGCATTAGCTCACAGATTTACTTGTTTTACCTTGTAACGTGTCTCTAGGTTGTCCAGGACAATTTTCTTTACATCTCTTGTAAAGGGCTTGTCTGTGGGTGCTGGAGCCAAGTGTTTCTGTAGCTGAGATAGTAACGGTATCACAGCGCCAATAGTCGGGATCGTCTGGCCGGATTTGTGCCAAACGATCATCAAAGCGAAAGGAGGGACCACTTCCAACCTTATATTAAACAAAATTGGCGGCCGAAGTTAGCTCGAGCGCAGATACAGATTATAGATCTATACGCGAAGATCTATACACGAAGGTAATATATAAAAAGGTATTTATTTAGAAAATAGTATATTTTTTAAAATGAACTTTATTTGATCTAAACATGTCTAATAGAATCTATTAAGGAAGCTATAATCTAATTTGGAAACCAGTTTTCGTATAGTAATCATTTATATTCTTAACATCGATTGGTTATCTAAAATGGAAGCACGTCTAAAAATAGAAAATTTGTTGGTCATTCCCCGATCACGCTTACCTTGCATGGATTTATGTCGTTGATTTTAATTTTATCTTTATGCACCGTTATCAAGTGCTTCATAAGGTTGGAAGTGGTCCCTCCTTTCGCTTTGATGATCGTTTGGCACAAATTGCAACGGCCTGCCCCGTTTAAATCTGTAAAATAGAGCCAAACTTTGGCTGTTTTAATACGATTGCCCGGCATATTGTTTACGACGATATTGGATGACGTATCATTTACCGCCTAGAGGTATGCGCATATTCGCCTAATACCTCGGAGAAAAAGGCCCGAAAGCGAGACAATCATTTACCTGCCTAGACGGATGAGCGTACCGCTCAATACCTCGGAAAATTCGCGAGAAAAATACCGAAAATCAGCGTGTTTACACCAATTTTTTCTGTGAGAAAACAGCACATTAGAATAAATAAGGAATCGTATTTAGGAACCGGTTCCAACAAAATGAAACGATACCGAGTATACGGTACATCGTGGTACCGGTACTAACCGATTCCCAAGTACCGGTGCCCATCCCTAATTATGCGGTTTATAAATGTAATAATAATAATTATTAAAGATAAATGGAATAAAATGCGGATTTCGTAAGAACCGACATCACCATCAAGGTAATTATTTTTACTTAATTAAAACATGCAAACTCAGGCTTTTACCAGTGTTTTACGTTTAATGAAAAAGCGGGGTCCACAAGTCGATCGCGTTTTATTTCATTACACGTTATATCAGATTGAGTACTTCAAGAAAAACGTGTATCGGTAAAATCACAGTGACCGTAAGGTGTGAAAAACTCTGAAAGCCAGATGACATGTTTAAGATTCCCTTGATAAAATCAGTGTCACCCTTAATTGGCAGCTTGGTCTCACCTGCCATAGCGGGTATGTCACTTGACTAAGGTGTGAAAACTGAAAGCATGATGCCATGTTTGAGATTCTTTTGGAATGTTTGACAAGCTATTGAGATGACACGGTCGACTCGAATTTTATTTAAAATTCGCACATTTTGGTCAGAAGTCATTCCCGCGTAATTTCTCGAATAATACTCTTCATTTAAAATATCTATACCTTCAAATTGTCAAACATAATAATTATCATGGGTCAAACACGTATGTTTTTCACTGAGGCTATTGTTGCCTACGCTGAGGCACATTCAACCGGCGATTCAAAATGGCGACCAGTCTGAAAAAGTGACCGCGGCTTATACAAAGAGTTAGGCTTTTTTCACCCATTTCCATCTGGGTTTTGGGGGGTGCGGCTTATATATGAGTGCGGCTTATATTTAGACGATGACGGTATTTGCAGATGGAATAAGCTTTTTATGATTTAATAAATTTATTGCTTTAAAAAACTTTTCAAGGAAGCATATTCAGTGTTAAGGGAATGTAACAAGGGGGGAATTCAGGTGTTTATCTAGTTTAGCCAGAAGCAATCACTTTGAAGTAATATTTATAACTGACAAAACAGAATTTTTATTCTTCATATTGGAAAATATATCATGATAATGACATTTTTTGTAATATTTAGCACCTGATGTAACAACAGTAATTAAGTATGCAAATTAACACCTAGCTGTGAGATCAAGAGTAAGAGGGAACAATAGGACAGGTGAATGAATAACCTGTCTCAAAAATAAACCAGTTTTATATCATTAAATAAATATTATTTACATGTTATGCTGCATTAAGATTAAATGAAAAGATTTAATAATTTTGATTTAGTAGAGTATTTTTAAGTTGATATCGAAAGATTTCATTATTTCCCAGTAATTCATGCTGTCCAGGCCTGTTTTCTGTAAGTATGCCCCACTTTTTAGCTCGACTATTCGAAGAATATGTCGAGCTATTGTACTCACTTTGGGTGTCGGCGTCGCCGTCGGCGTCCCGCTTTGGTTAAAGTTTACGTGCAACCTACCTATATCTTAAAAACTACTATAGCTACAGCTTTTAAACTTGGCACACTTGTTCATCATCATGTCCCGAGTGTGTTTGCCAAGAACCATAACTCTAACTTTCATTTTGATCAAATTATGGCCCTTTTTTGACTTAAAATTTCAGGTTAAAGTTTGCGTGCAAGCTACTGTACAAACTCAATACTACCTATACTACAGCTTTAAAACTTGGCACACTTGTTCATCATCATGTCCCGTGTGTGTATGCCAAGAACCATAACTCTAACTTTCATTTTGATCAAATTATGGCCCTTTTTCGACTTAGAATTTCAGGTTAAAGTTTGCGTGCAAGGTAGTTACTTAAATACTTCTTGTACTATAGCTTTGAAACTTAACACAGTTGTTTACCATCATGACCCTGACTATGTGTGCCAAGAACCATAACTCTTTCTATAATTTTTTTATCAAATTATGGCCCTTTTTGTACTTAGAATTTCAGGTTAAAGTTTGCCTGCAAGATAGTTACTTTCATACTTCTCGTACTATAGCTTTGAAACTTAAGACACTTGTTTACCATCATGACCCTGACTATGTATGCCAAGAACCATAACTCTTTCTTTCATTTTTAATCAAATTATGCCCCTTTTTTGACTTAGAATTTCAGGTTAAAGTTTGCGTGCAAGCTAGTTACTTTCATACTTCTTGTACTATAGCTTTGAAACTTATCCATCATCATGACCCTGACTATGTATGCCAAGAACCATAACTCTTTGATTTTTTTCAAATTACTGCCCTTTTTAGACTTAAAAATTAAGGTTTAAAACTTTGTATACCTTTATTTTATCTTACATCATGTTTATTTTCAAAGGCCCATAAACTCATCCTTGCTTTTTTATATTTGATTTTTGCCCTTTTCACTTGAAATTAGAATTAAGACTTATAAATAATTGTTAAAGGTTCAATGTTAGTGTTTTTCATATGTAATGCTATAGAAAATGTTTACAACAGATGTACTTAACATACTTTGGTTGAAAGTGTTGAGTAATTGTGGGGTGGGTGGGGGCATATACTATACTATACTATACTATACTATACTATACTATACTATACTATACTATACTATACCATACCATACCATACCATACCATACCATACCATACCATACCATACCATACCATACCATACCATACCATACCATACCATACCAACACCACCACTACCACCACCAACAACAACACCAACAATGACAACACCAGCAACCAGCATACCATACTGTACTACACCACGCCACACCACTATAGGTGGGCAGGGATAGTAAGTTGATGGGTGTGGGATCAGTGGTTTATGGGCTGGGTTGTGTAAACCCTAAAAAAATCTACAAGAATAAATTAAGTGTAATTTATTGAATTCCTAACTTGGATTAAGAAACTTTTGTTCATGTGTGTTTGTTGGAGGTGTCATAAACTCCTGAATCATTCCCCAGTTTAAATGAAGCCCAGTTACAATGTGCTTAATAATTCTGACTTTTCGAATAGTCGAGCTTGCAGTCGTTTCCGACTGGCTCTTGTTTGTCTTTATTGGTGCTTGCTGGTATGTTTTCTGGGTAACCAACCAGTTCTTGCACCTTTTATTATGTAACTGTTGAAATTCTCAGAAGACTATCACAAAGGTTGGTGTTCAAATAAGTCCAGTTTCCTCATACGACAGACAAACAATTTAATGACATTTTTACCATCTTTCCAACAAGTCATTTACTGGTTTGTGAATTTAAAATCAGTGGGACTTTCAGATTTGAAGATTTTAACCTCATTAGCAGTTGATTGTAGTGTTTGATGTGCCTCACTGGCAGAGTTGAAAATCTATTGAAGACGTCTGATTCCAATTTATCAGATCTAAGCTGTTAATTGTCACTAATAATCTTTGGTTTGGTGGGGATGATAATGCATAAACTGAATCTTGTTAGTAGGTGTAGCATCCAGTTGCAATCAAATATTAATTTTCATTATTGTAATTATTTATAGTTTATTTTTATGGGGAAGGTGACTATTTTGTCCAAATTAGCCAGCAGGCAGAGCCCTGGGGTTAGGGAACCTTATTGTCACTTAACAGTAATAGCTCATTATTTCAACCCTGTTTACATCCTTGCTGCCTGATCAGGATCTTCACTGATCACTTTTAGATTTATTAGGTAACCGTTATTTCAGACCAAGAAGGGAACAGTGTAGATCCAGATCTGACAGCACCGATGTACAGGCTGATACATCATACATGAATCTTCACTGGTAGTATCCATGAAAAAAAGGGTTAATTAATTATTTATTACTATAGACTGAAAAATGAAACTAAATATAAATGTGATATGTGTTACAGAAAATCCATAATGTAGTATTTTTTATGTGAATATTAATAATATGCAATTGTAAATATGCTTCCTTACTGCAGGAAAAGGTAATTTATCACAGGGTAAATACAATTACAAAATATATTATTTCAGTTTATAACATTATCATAATCACTTTGTACCTGATTCATGAATAAATATGTCAATGATACACCGCCAGTAACAAATGTTTCTCAAATCAATTAATAACCCATGAAAACTACCCAGCTAATGATGTTGTCTGACTTGGATGATAGGAGTTGGCAAGGATTCAAGCCTCCCAGACCTTGGAAAATAAAGCTGTTTGAAGTGCTGGAGAAAGTTAACCTTTCCTCCATAAACACACCTTTTTTGCATGGGCAAACAGTGTAGATCCAGATTAGCCGGCATATGCGTGCCGTCTGATCAGGATCTGCACTGTTCGCTATTTGATTATTAGGTTACTTCTGACCAAAAAGCAACCAGTGCAGATCCTGATCAGATGGCACAGATGTGCCGGCTGATCTGGATCTACACTGGTCTCACACATGTAAAAATTTAATGTGTATATATGGAGGAGAGGGTTAAATGACCGTTGTTTGAGCTGCCAGTGGTAGTGAGCTACACTGTATGTTATATTCTGGTAAATTCTGCACCAGTTGCATTTTGGTCAGAAATAACCTAATGAATCTTAAAGCGAACAGTGTAGATTCTTACCAGATGGCATGAATGTGCCTGCTGATCTGGATCTACACTGTAAGCCCAGGTAATAAAGGTGTATCTGTGGAGTAAAAGGGATCAAGTTTTACTATTGCTGTATTGGCCAAAATGGAACTGATGCATATAAAGTATCTATCATTTGAGTTTATTATAAACATCTGGGTTGTTAAGTGTGTGAGGTCTCAAAAGTCTTAATACTTACTTTAAATAACCCAGATGTTTCTCATATCCTAATGAACACAATAAATCACCTATTCACTATATATTCCATCATCATACAGTTGGAAAAGTTTGTGATAGCCCACTTTTTTGGCATGGATGTGCCGGCTGATCTGGATCTAAACTGTTTGCCCTTGCAATAAAAAGGTGTATCTATGGAGGAAAGGGTGAATAACGGAGTGGTCTTAATTCTGGGGTAGAATTTATTTCAAAACTGTTAAAATGGACATTGAAGAACTGGTCTTATTATTGGGGTGTTCTTCATAAGGGTTTTACTTGATTGCAAATATGAATGCACTTAATTGCATAATTATCATACTTAATGATACATTTATAAACCATGTAACAAAATACTAAAATATCAGGTACATAGATAACTTGCTGTTACACTTGAGAGTTGATTTATTGATGTATCTTCCAAAATGTCTTATTGAAAAACTGTGGCTTAATGGTTCATTTAATAAATAGATAGTAAATTTGGTAGGTGAGAGCAAATTGCAGTGAAATGTAATGATATTGATATGAATAGGGAGATATCTGGGCAGGCTATCTAGGTAGCTGGGACAATAATGCTATTGTGTCATCCATATTCATAATTAAGATTTCATGTACCACTTAACCACCTAATATTGGAGTTAATATCCAATATTTGGATGATAAAATGTGGAAAGTAAGCAGTAATACTATTTACAATGCTAAAATGACTGATGAGGGTATTTAGAAAATAGAGTGAGGGAAAACTATTGTCAAGCTGTAAGTATTTTAGTGAAATGTTATACTCTGTTAAATGCCAGGCTTGCATAATTCATTACAAAAGAATTTAATGAAAATTGGAGTGGTTATTTATTAAATTTTGGTTATTATCACATACTTGGTTGACACGTTTAGATATTTTAAAAAGTACAAATGTTTTAACCCTTTCCTCCACAGATAAACCTTTATTGCCTGGGGAACGTGCCGTCTGATGAGGATCTAAACTGTTCGCTATTTGATTCTTGGTTATTTTTGACCAAAAGTCGACCAGTGCAGAACCTGATCAGATGGAATGGATCACGGCTGATCTGGATCTACACTGGTCGCACATGAGTAAAAATGCCTATACATGGAGGAAAGGGTTAAAATTGGTAGTGAATTTCATCATGAAGTAGATGCTTCCTCTGTTACTTAACTTTAGCCATTACTCCATGGGTTATAGCTGTTTGCCCATGAGTGAACAGTGTAGATCCAGGTCACCTGGCACATCTGATCAAGATCTATACCGTTTCCTTTTAGATTCATTGTTATTTCTGACCAAGAACCAACCAGTGTAGATGGCACAGAAATTGTCTGGATCTACACTGTTCGCCGCTGGATGGCAGCCATATCTCATGGAGTAAAAGGCATTGTTATGAGGAATATATTTCATTTTTGATTCAGTGGTATAAAAGGCATAGACAAGGGTATACAAGCAGTAGCCCTTTTAGAAAAAATACATTGAGTTTATACAGTCTACGCGAAAACTTTTTACCCTTCACAGGACATTGCGACAGGTAAACACCAAAATTTTACTTGTCGCAACAAATTTTTGCCTGTCGCAATTTTGTCGACTGTATTTTGTGCCATCGACATAAAATATTTATTTAAATTGCAGTTTTATTATAAATATATGTATTTACTATATCTAGCTTTAAGTAATAGATATTTTAACATATTATTTTCATATATTTTAGATTTCTAAATAACAACAACTGTAACCAAGTACCTTGTGTAATGCCAAAAGGTTGTTAAATGTATTGATATTGTAAATTTGCTTATGCCCATGCTTGAAAAAATGTGTCTTATATAAAATTTTCTTACCTTCCACTTCTTACAGCCATAAAACACACCTCTTTTTCAAATGTGCCAAAGTCATCTAGAGATTTTCTTTCATGATAGTGTTGCAATTAACACATAATCAAATTAATTCATAACCCTTCAATGATGGTAAAAGTTTTATCACTACCACCAAAGCAGAGATTAATAATTTGATATTGTGCTTTTTTTTCATTCATTTGCCCCTACAAAAGTCCGAGATCGTTATCTCCTTGTGCCATAATTCAATGATTTTGCATTTACATCGTATCACGAGTGCATCTTAAGCCGAAACCTTAATCTATCTGCTTCCGTAATTCTTCAATGAAATCATCGGCAGATCAAAAAGATTAAATATTTTTATCAGTTGGTCTAACGTTGTCCGCCATGATTGTTTACTACGGCGATTTGAATTATGGGAATTATAGCGACCTTAACCCGAAAGCTTTTCGAATATTTCCGGAAAGGTCACATACTGGGGTTTACATTTAGTGACACACGGATAAAAACATGCACAAAAGTCATGATATTTCAGTTAAAAATAGCACTGGACATGAAACTGAAAGTAAATTTTCCAAAAATGAAACGATGCTAGATGTTATTTTGTACCGGACATTGTGTCCGACAATAACAGAAGTTTTCGTCGGTCAACAAGCAAAATTACCGGACATGTCCGGCTGACTGACGGACATTCACATTGACTGTTTATATATTTGAGAATGCAAACCAGTCTCAAATCTCAGCGTTTGATTGGTTGGAACAGTCTGGACAGTCCCTGGACTGACCAATGGGAATATGAGACTGGTTTGCATTCACAGTTAAACAAGTTTAGAACCTGGCTGGAAATGTTAGTTCATCCTTTTTTGGCAAGAAAGAATGAGGTTAAAGTAAACTGTAAATAATGGACTATACAGGTGTCAGGTATAATTAATTATACAGCTTCAGTATTGAAGGTTGCATGCAAGACTGTCGTAACTCCTTCTTTACTTAAATGTAGATACATTGGTCTTGTGTGCAGTTTGGTAC
>JAZAYU010000694.1:124731-180895 GCA_038501625.1 Corbicula japonica | reverse complement strand
GTCTGCTGGCGAACGCCTAGAACCTGTTTTAAAAATTTTAAATGTACTTTCTCTATATCTGGTGCTTTATGGAAACCCCATATCTCAGATCCATATGATAAAATAGGTAAAATCATACAATCAAATAATTTCAATTTTTCTGTTACATCAAGAGAAACATTATCAAATAAAGAATTCAGAGAAAACAATGCTTTTAAGGCTTGGTTAGACAGTGCTTTCTGAGCTTGATAAAAATTACCATTCGAAGACAATGTTACACCAAGATAAGTAAATGTTTGAACGTTTTTCAGCAATGAACTGTTATAATATATTTGGATGTTTTCGTGTCTATTACCTGCCTTGAATACCATCACAACTGTTTTCTCTATATTTACTGTAATACCCCATTTCGTACAATATTCATGAAGTTGATTAAGTAATAATTGAAGGCCTTCTTTTGTATAGGAAAATAACACTGTGTCGTCAGCAAACAACAATAAATAGATCTGTAATTCGTCCAAGGTAAATACATCATTATTTACATTTTGAATATTTTCGTACATATCATTCACAAAAAATATAAATAATAAGGGAGATAATGGCTCGCCCTGTTTAACACCCATATAGCTATCAAAACATTCCGAAAGTGAACCATTTGCTTTCACACAGGACTTTACAGAACTATACATACTTTGCAACATGCGTACTATTTTTGAAGAAACACCAGATTCAATAAGCTTAAACCATATCCCATTTCTGTATAGCATATCAAAGCACTTTTGAAAATCTATAAAGGATGCATAGACCCTTCTCTTTTCACACTTAATTACTTTATCTATTATAGAACATAAAACAAATATACAATCTATAGTACTTTTATCTTTTCTAAAACCGTATTGAAATGTATTAAGTTTGTCATTATTATCTGCCCATTTACGTAAACGTGTGTCTAACAATACAGAGAATATTTTAGAAAAAATGCTAGTGAGAGTAATTCCCCTATAATTATTAACATCATTAAGATTACCCTTCTTAGGCACCGGTACAATAATACCTTTGCACCATGAATCTGGATATGCACATTCATTATATATGTGATTAAATAGTTTGCATAGTACTGGAGCTAAAATAGCTTTAGTTTCTATAAATAATTCAGGAATAAGTTGATCGAAACCAGGGCTTTTGCCTCGTTTTAATGAAGAAATAGCCTTCATGACTTCATCACATGTAAAATCACAATCAAGTTCATCTATGTTATTATTTGTTAAATTATTGCTATTTAAATGTTGTTCAACAAAGTCATTTTCAAAGATTTCATCACTTGAATATAATTGTTTAAAATGTTCATAAAATTCCTCAACTGATATTTCGTTTTTAATTTTCTGTTTTCTAAATTTCTTAATTTCGCTCCAAAATTTCTGAGGGTTTTCTTTTGCTAGAGTATGCATCTTTTGTTTCCTAAGTAAATTAAATTTTGTACGTGCACGACGCTTAGCTATACGAAAAAGACGTCTTTTAGTAATCAATTGCTCCATATTTTGATCAGATCTACATTTGTTGTACAATTTATTAGCATGTTTTAAATCCCGCCTTGCAGTCTCACAATCTTGATTATACCATTCACTTTTAAATTTTCTATTATTTTTGTTTTCGACATT
The DNA here is from genome assembly GCA_038501625.1 of Corbicula japonica. Lineage (NCBI taxonomy): Eukaryota > Metazoa > Mollusca > Bivalvia > Venerida > Cyrenidae > Corbicula > Corbicula japonica. The sequence goes on along the minus strand of JAZAYU010000694.1, from coordinate 179,258 downwards.
CTTTATAACTTTTGATTCCCCAAAGGTACTAAACGCTTTACTATACAAAATATCTGATATTTGCTCTATTCCAGAATTCAAATCTAGGTTATTGCTTATCACGCTACTTATAATGCTATCAATATTTGTAATTTCACTACTTAAAACATCAATAAAGTTATTAACCTGTGAACTGTCCCACTTTAATTTATTAACAGTAATTGGTTCACTTTGTAGTATTTGTGACTTAAAATTAATACATAAATCAACTTGAATCGGTTTATGCGGTGAAAATGTAAACAAGTCATGCACAATAAATTTCTGTATAAAGGGAAATAAATCGTATTGCATCAATACATAATCTATCAGACTTTTACCTGTGTTAGACATATAAGTGAAATTTCCAATACCTGCATCGTTTCCCATACGACCATTCACAATTTTTAAATCTGTGCTCAAGCATAAATCAATTAATTTATTACCCGAAGAATTAACCACGCTATCCATAGATTTTCTGTCGGGCAAATATAAAGACATATCGGTTTGATCGTCTTTTTCAATAGAATTGATATAACGGTCAAACTGATCTGCTTGTTGTAAGATATCGGATTTATTACCACATCGGGCATTCATGTCTCCAATTATCGAGACCTTACCGTATTGAGAATATTTGCGTACATTTATTTCTAATACATCGAAAAAACCTAGTTCATGCATATTAAAATAAATAGAATTACTTGGAGGTATGTACAAAAAACAAAAATACATATCAAATTCATTGCGAAAAAAATCTTTGCTTATTTTAAGCCATATTATACCGTTATTGTCAGTTTCAACAATTTCAATTCCACCCTTTAACAAACTTTTATAATAAAGGCACACTCCACCATGGCCCCTCTTATTTTTATTTGAAAGGGATTCAATTCTGGGTAAAGATACACACTCATACCCATCTAAAACATAACTATCAGTGCTACGTTCCCAACTTTCACTAAGAAAAACTAAATCAAAATCATATACAAAATTTAAGAAGTCCTCATCATTAAAACACTTCGACAGTCCTTCAATATTCCACGATAGGATACTAAGTCCACACTTTTCTGTACTCTCCTAACTATCTTCAGAAATAGGAGAGGTGGGTTTGTATAATTTATTATTAATGTACAGTTTATCACGGACGAGAGTCGCTTTGTTTCCCTCTCTGCGCGCAGCCAGCATCTTTGGCACAAGTTCGCGTCTGCGCTGTTGAACTTCCGGGGGATACTGATCGCTGACGTTGTATGGCGTTGGATAGAGATTAACACCTTTTAATTTCTCTTTAATAATCATTTTAGACGAGGAGTCAAATTTAACTACTATTGGTCGAGTTTTCTTCGGATCAAACGCTCCAATTCGATGTGCCCTCTCTATTTTTAGTGTTTGACTAGGGTCACTAATTTTTAGAACTTGCTTACAAAATAAGTTCACCTTAGCCACACAGTCATCTGTCAAGATAGCGTGGTCCTTACGCGGCAATCCGCTTGTGGAGGTGGTCTTTGGCCGGACATCATGGGTTTCGTCGGTTACCCGGTCTCCGGTTTCTTGGAGCGCAGTTGAGTTCTCCATAGCTTGGGGCGGCGTGAGGGAATCTAAAGCCTCGGAGGGATCACGTCCATCTTGAATGATACCTGCTGGGTTAATGGTTTGAACCTCGTAATTTGATACAGGTCCCTCAGGTATGCCAAAGAACAATAAGTTGTCCCTCATTGACCGACATTTTAGATCAGTGACCGAATCGGCCAGAGATTCATTTAATAATTTTAAATCATTATTTTCATTTTGTAACGTTTTTACATCTTTTTCAAGTTTTTGTAGATTCTGTTTGTTATTATCTGTGCACTGCGAAATCGCATCATATTGTTCGCTAACGAATATTTGACCCCGTTCAACATCACATACTTTCTTGTCCAGCTCGTTGATCCTTACCGTTAATTCGCTCACTATAGACTGTATTTTGTCCAGCTGACCCAATTTTACATTAATTTGCTCTAGTTTCTGCATTATAACTTGAAAAGGATCAGTGTTTGTGTTATTTTGCTGGGTCACCGGCGAACCTGAATTTAAAATTCCAGTCATATAAGGAGTGTTGTATGGGTGTACTGGGGGTAATACATACGACTGCGGTGTCTGTCCAATACATTGGTTCATGCTCATAGTAGATGAAGACGTTGGTGTATGAATAGGTGCACTTTGAGCCATTTGAGAGCTTTTCTTAGACTTTTTCTTTGTTTGAGACACTTGCTGTTGTTGTTCTAATGGCGCGATCGGAGAAACAGTCTCATTTTTACGTTTCCTACCCATTTATTCCAATATAAAATGCACATTTCGTCCACACAAGCGAATATAATAAGATAATGATATTTTAGGCACTAAATATATCCATTTTAATCTATAATCATCCATTTTTGCTATAAAATTTTCTCAGAATTTAAAACGATCCGCCATATTCCGCGCATGCGCACATACCCGTTATACCAATATATCACCAAAAATAATGTTAAGAAATATATATTATTTATCCTAAGCTATTGCAGTATATTCTCATTTTTAATACAAATTGAATACATTTCCAATTTTTTAACGCTTTAAAATAAATGCCATGTGCTACATTCCAAAATTGTATTGTGTACATTTCTCTCATATTTTTATAAGGATTGCGATAAAGTCACATGTAAAAATAATACGAAGCAAATATTTCAAATACAATATAATGCTTTGGATTTGGCTTTTGGGAAATAAGTATAAAATCATCAGTATTCGTGGGGTACTATTTTTCTTGGGGTACTAATTTTCTTGGGGTATATATTTCTTGAGATACTGATTTCATGGTCTGGCCCCAATATCAAGAACGGTGTTAGACTCAAACTCAATTTTCTACTTAACAAATTTATTCAAATTCTGAGTAAATATTTGTTGATCTATTGGTATGCTTTACAAAAACGAAATAAAATCTGCCTAAAATCATGGAAATATTTCAAATAACTTTTCATTTTAATGAGATATTCTAAATGTTTTGTTTGAGTTTAAACTCAGATTTCTGAGTTTTTACTTAAACAGATTTTTGAATTTTTTAATATATATATAATACAGATTATAACAAACATTTCAAACAAAAATATTATATAAAACATATTTAAGACACTAAATAAAAAAAATAGTATTTTTATGTCGTAAGAAATTTAAAATTATTAGTATGAGTTTAGTTTGAAATCCAACTCAATTTTTTGTGATATTGGGGCCAGATCGATCCGCGAATTAAAAGCAACCCCGAAAAAGGAAACAAACTTTAACTTATCACAGAAAAATAAGATTCATGAATTTAACTTCCCACGAAAATGGTGTGTGACAGAAAACAAGCAAAGTTTAGATCCACGAATATAAGTGTAACCTGGCTCCAAGGTAACAAAACTGAGGTTGGAAACCAGTCTCAAAATACGCAAGCATCTGATAGTCGCCATTTCAGCCAATCAGATGCTTGAGATTTGAGACTGGTTTTTATTCTCATTTTTGTAATCTTGGGACAAGAGCATTAACTTTGAAATATGTTATCAGGTTATGGCTCATACATAAAATTCATATTAATGTATTATTTGATTTTTTCTAATTTCTTTCAACCAAATACGTCCATCTTACAGCTCAGGTAGTATCAAAGTACATGTTGAGGCCCGGATTCATGACAAAGAACTCCAAGGAGAAAACATTTCTCAAGTTGTTCAAACTATAAAGCAGGCAGCTGAACAGAACACAGGCAAACTGAATACAACCAAAGGAAGAGTAGAAACAGCCAATTTCGCCGATGTAACAGGTAGACTATAACTTATAGTATTTTTGAAATTATATATATAGCATAAAACTTAACCTCGTACAGGTAAACCAAAGACGTGACGTCATAATATAAAAAGGCACGGCATGTTGCAGGATAGACGATAGGCGGATGTAAGATAGAAGTTTTGAGTATGCACGTTGCATGGTACATGTAGAATACAGACGGACGTGCTTTAGACAATATAGGGACGTATGATAGACGTTAGGTGAACGCATGATACACGATCGACGGATGTAAGATATACGCTCATTTTGTAACCTTATACGTCCCAGTACTCCCAGTTCTGAATCACGTTTAATAACTTTCATGACCTTCTTATTGCGCATAGAGCCAAGCGGAAACATTGTTTCAGTCATTTGTGTTACAGCTGAATTCCTCAAAAGCAGTGACCAGTGTGCCTATCAGAAGAACGCGTGTCCACCTTCATACTTTACCACGTGCAAGGACAATGCCCCACCCACCTGTCAACATCAGTGTGACGCTGATCGAGATTTCTGCGGCACCAATGGCCATTGTTTTTTCGATCTTACAAACAACCTGAAAGCTTGCAGGTACTAATTTTAATTGTTTTTAGATGACAAGTTCTCGTACATGTTAAATTCCTTAAGTTCAACACATTATGAGCACGTGTTGAAATTGAGAAAATATTACCTAACGATCATGTTATTTTACCAATTATATTCCAACATCAAGTACCACTTTCAAGTCACAGTGCAAAGTTGTTCCATATATGGAATTATAAAGGCCATATATTGGTAATTCAATTAACAATTGGATAATAAAGTAATTATAAACTTAAAAAGGCACTACCTCGAAGTACCCTGTTTCATATTTTCCTCGTGTATTCTCTGCGGCACCAATGGCCATTGTTTTTTCGATCTTACAAACAACCTGAAAGCTTGCAGGTACTAATTTTAATTGTTTTTAGATGACAAGTTCTCGTACATGTTAAATTCCTTAAGTTCAACACATTATGAGCACGTGTTGAAATTGAGAAAATATTACCTAACGATCATGTTATTTTACCAATTATATTCCAACATCAAGTACCACTTTCAAGTCACAGTGCAAAGTTGTTCCATATATGGAATTATAAAGGCCATATATTGGTAATTCAATTAACAATTGGATAATAAAGTAATTATAAACTTAAAAAGGCACTACCTCGAAGTACCCTGTTTCATATTTTCCTCGTGTATTCTCTGTTTCAGTTGTAAAACCACGTCTTTCTACGTCTACCATGGAGACAGGTGCGAAGAGTCAACTGCCACTGAGGAGTTTTTACTGGCTGTATCCCTCGGTGCAGGAGGTGGTCTTTTCCTTGTGATGTTTGCGATAATCGTCTGCATGTGTTGCAGACGAAACAGGTCAAAGCCAAATCTAAGGTAAGCACACAATAAGAATGAGTGTTCTTGCACTTTAATTTTTATTAAACATGCTAAGGTTCATATTACAAAGAACAGCAATAGAAAAACATGCAACAAACAAAATATGACGATAAATGTCGACAAAAGAAATTGGAAAAAAAAAACAATTCAACTATCAGTTTGTGTAATTATAACTTAATTAGTATAATAAACAACAACTGTTTTATAGAACTAAAATACTGTGTTGGATTATTCACACAAAAATGATGTACTACATATTGTTTAGGTTATATGCATAGCATAGTTCAAATACACATCTTTATTACCATAATTACTGAATATTTACACCTTTATTTCCACTGCTTCAATATTCTTTACCGGACGAGTGAAGGTCAATCTTCAATGAACACCGTTAGCCTTATCACCGCGCAATGGTAAAGGAATGCCCTGGTGACGTCATGAAATCCCCGCTATTTTTATAATTGTTGCTAATTTTAGATAGCTCTTCCTGGAATGTTGCTATTTTTTTATTACTTTTATTTTTAGTTGCTTTTATACCCCTCAAACCGGAAGTAAACAAGTTTACTTATATGACATCATCAATAAGCACGTTCCATTTTCTAGAATTATCATTGGTTGAAAATAACGCATTAGCCTTTTCTAACTTCCCGCCAAAATAACGGTTTTTACTTGGATTATCATTTACTCGCATAGATAGTACTTGCTGTGATAAAAATTTGATGTTTGTTGTGAAATAGTAGGTTTTTCTGTATATAAATGTTTGAAAAAACGGATGAATGTGTTCAAAAAACATGTAACTATTTTTGGTCGTAGTATGATTTTTTTGATTTGAGTAAATAGGCGGACCAGTCCAAATGCCAAACCCGGGGTAAGAAATGTTTTAAACAACATTTCGAAATTAGTAAAAAGTATATATTTTATATTAAATTTAGAAACAAAATGATAAAATGAGGTGTAAATATAAGTAATAAATTTCGTGTTTGATAAGTTCACCGAGTCTTGAACGTCATTAGGGCTGGTTAAAGCACGCGTGGAGTCCTTCGGACTCCACACACTTTAACCAGCCCTAATGACGTTCAAAAGCACGCGTGGAGTCCTTCGGACTCCACACACTTTAACCAGCCCTAATGACGTTCAAGACTCGGCGAACTTATCAAACACGAAATTTATTCCTTAAATGAATTGTATGATCACAAATTACCTAGGTCGTATCCTCAAGCAATATAAAGTTTTTTTCAACCGCTTCATATGTTGTATTTCTTAAAACAATATAACGTACATGTAACATCAAAAAAGACAACACATGGTAATAAAATAAGAGGTAGATGGTTATGTTCAAAGAATTTTACTTAAACATGATGTGTTTTATAAAAAATTCAACGTATTTCTTACGGGATTTATTTATGAGTATAAGCTATCTAGTTTTATCTTTTAGTGATTATGCTGATTCTGAGTGGGAAATACCGACAAACGAAGTTGGTCTCAAGGATCTGAGTTTTCGTTCTGGGATCGACAAGACAGGTCCGCTGTATGGGAGATATCACCGGTCACCAGGGCATATTAATGAAGTAAGCTTAACACTTCATCTTATACACACAGACTCAATTAAGTTTAGCCATGCTCGATACTCTGAATTTTTTTCTTCTAATCATTAAAAAACATTCCCTTACATGCATCATACAAATGAAACATAAGAAGCTTATTATAGCACTGAAAAAATATTATTTGGTGATGTTCAACATTTTAACTATAAAATAATTTTCGGCTAAATATATATAGAAATAGTGGTCTTCTAAACGTGTCCGTCACTTCACGGAATGACGACATTTTGTTTCCATGACACTCAAAATTATTAGATGACTATCGCTATCATTAATTATGAAAGGCATAAATTAAAAGCTAGTTTTACAACCATCAGAGTATATTAATTAGACCAGTGTTTGCATTCGAGGGTATAGTGATATTAATCTCATATGATGTGAGTACCATACAAACGCTCATTTTGTAACCATCAGAGTATTTTAAAAATTGACCAGTAAGTTATAAAAGATTGCACTGTTAACCCTTTGAAAATTTATTCAAGTCTTTGGGATAAATGTAAAAACGCATTACCCATTGTATATTTCGTTGCACTCTCTTCAAGGCTAACTATAAGTACTGAATCATTGTATTTTATAATTGCACGATTCATGAACATCATATATGCATTAACTGTATTTATCAGTATGCTAATCATTTTGAAATATAGTAAGTTGTATGATATGAATGGCCTACACTTCCGTGTTTCGTCTACTTCATTTTCTTTGCCCCAAAAGAATTTTTATCAGTTCTTATGATCTTTCCGTTGGTCTTGTTGAATTTACTCTTAGATAAGACGAAGTTGATAAGGCCGTTGACTTTCAATTTGATTTATTAAATTAACTTTGCTGATTTGACAAATTGATTAAGTATTTTAGTTTAATTTAATTTTACTTGTCTCTCATGTGATTGTCTCGTTATCATTTACAACATGTACGTACTGTTACCATCTGCATTTCATTCTTACTTCCGTACAGTAAAACCCCTACAATTAAACCACTTTTTGGGACTGAACAGAAGTGATCTTAATATTAAGACCGTCTCAAAAGAGGGATAGAAAATAGTGCGAAACTGTTAGAAAGGACATTAAAATATTGTTCATGTAATCGAGGTGGTCTTAATTTCAAAGTGGTCTTTATATCGGTTTTACTTTATACACAACCATTTATTAATTATCATGTTTATCAATTAGAGTACTGAGTAATACTTAGAAATTTAGTGACGCCAACATAAAAAAGGTAATCACATAAATGTTTTTTTTTCTTCCGTAATTCAACTATGCAATTATTTGTTTCAATTACCTCCCTCAACAGCAATATGCTAATTTCAAACCATGCTGAACCTCAATTCATTGTGAATAGCAGTATAAAGGCATTTTTGAACTCTTCTTGTGGGAATACGGATGGTATGTACTGTATTTGTCTAGCATGGTTTACTTGGCGCTGTCGCCGTATTTGTTTTGCTTTGGAGTTATCTATACATTTAATGACATGTTATAACAGCTTTTTATTGTTTTTTTATATTAACAGGCATATGAGCCAGTATTTTCCAGAGGCGAGGGAGGCCAGAGTGGGGGACAGCGTCATTCACTTTATCTACCAGAGGGTAGTCAGGGATCAACAGCGAACCTGGTTCCATCTTATTCCAACATAGACACCAATACTGACGTAAGTATATGTCAGCTACCTATGCTTCGAGTTAAATAAACACGCTCAATATTTCTTTAAAAATTTAATAGAACATTAGTGATAAGAAAAGGCCTTGCAGACAGAGATAGTATTAATATTTTATGAACATAATCAATAAAGTGGAGCAAAACATTATGTATTTACCACTAATTCAGAATTCAGTTCAACAAACAGAGACAACCACTGCAGCAACAACAACCACATTTAAACCCAGGTATAGGGATTTGCTTTTGCCAATACGCTAAGCCATTTAACTTCAAAGTTTATTGCTTTGTATAATATATATTGTGTATGCGCTCATATTGTATTAATTTTGTTTTTGAATTGCCATGTAATCGCATTTTGACATAATTACCATCAAAAACTAAAACACATAAAACCTGGATTCATGCGTAGTCCTTGCTTGCTGATTATTGTAAAGAAAATTATTCCCATACGTTTTCTATCGTCAAATTTGATAAAAAAAAGTCAGTGTTGCATTCGAGTTCTACGATGCCATGCTAAAAAATAACAATTAAACAAGTGTTGTTGGTGTCTAAAAACCATGCTGCTTCTAAATTGTAACACTCTCCTCCACTATAAAACGTATCACTGTTGAAGGCAGCGGTAGTCGAGTGGTAGAGCGCTTGCTTAGGGATCGAAGGGTCCCGTGTTCAAGCTCCAGCACGGCCGCTAATTTCCTTAAGCAAGAGATTAAGCCTTTATTGCTCCTTTCCACCCAGGTGTATAAATGGGTAACTGTGAGAAAAATAAGCCAATGTTCCGTGGCTGCCTTCGGCGCAGACTGTTAACGGACGACTTATATCCAGTGATCGGTTCAGTAATTACAGACTATAAACCCATACCTTTACATTTACCATTACATATTTCTGCATCTGTTTTCGCCAGACCACATTTCACCGTTTCAGAATACTCCCTTTGTAAACAAAGATGATGCTTATGATGTAACTTAAACATTTATAAAACAATAAATTTAAGTTACATATGTTTTTGTTTGTAGCAAAAATGACATGTATTTACCCTCAACATGTTTATTGTTGCAAGTTGAATTGAAAGATTTCTGGATCTTTTTTTCTATTGATATCTTAAAAAGGAAACAAGTAAAAAAATTCTAATATATTCTTAAACACTATTCAAATGTGTTAAATGGTTATGCATATGTTTAAATAGAGTGTACTACAGAAAATACCATGTTACACGTTAAAAATATGTTACACAATCATTTATTTCAGTTTTTACACATACTTGTGAAAAATATACTACTCAAAATTTGATAGGGATCGCTCTCCGTTATATCCCTAATTAATGACCCTACCAATCTTTAATCGCTTTTCCACTTAAACAGTTCTATGACCCATTCCTTATTTTGGCATAAAGTTGATGTCAAATGAACAAATTTATGGAATATCAGTAAATATTTTATCGTTTCAACCTTATTTAAGAAACAAACATAATCTTTTAAGTGATCCTTATCAAATTTTGAGTAGTATATTAAACTGCTTTTATTGTATATAAAATGTTTCGAAACGTGTTGAACGTTTCAAGGTTTTTAAATTGACTTCTGTCATAATACATGTATTATCCGTGACAAAATGATACTGACTATTGAATATGTTACCTTTTTTATCATTTTCAGTACTCAATAAAACGCCCAAATGTGTCGGTCAGACCAAATGACGTTTACAATAGTCTCTATTTCGAAGTAAGATTCTAAGTTTATAATTTTATTTATATACTGTTTTATTATATGATATGATAGAACGAACGTTTGGCATTGAACAGATGTTTATTTTTACGTTTAATAAAGTTGTTTGTTCTTATTAAGAGATATACAGTAAAACCTCTTATTACGACCATTCTGACATTAAAATCAACTTGACCACCATTCTAAGCTTTAAGCCCATTTGTGGCAGTCCAAATGTTGTCTCTAAGGCGAGGTTTCTCTTTTTGGAATTGTTATTTTAACACGTTCCCTTGAAAATTGTTCACAATTTTGTAAATTGTAATATATATATATATAAAGTTCAACTAGAAAAATCTGTGAAAATACTCGCATCTCGCTCTAAATGTTGTCTTACTGTAACTCTTAGACGAAAACTTAATGTCCAGGTAACCTTTGACGAAAACTAAATATCTTTTTTAAATTACTGTTTTTCATGAAAGACTTCATTTTGACGTAAGTTTCTAAGGTTATAGTTTCTTATACTGCCTTGGGCATATGTTGAATGGTGAATTAGAACGGAGATTTGGCATAAAATATAGCTTTGTGGTTTATTAATATGTATAATACCATGTCTTCTTTATATTATAAGATGCACTTTATAATTATGTAACATGTTGTTATTTTAACATGTTCCTTAACGATTAACAGTTTCGGGAAATGGTCTAAAATTATTAATAAGTGTTCGACATGTAACTATGTTGTTTAATGTACTGATATAATATGTACCGATACTCACATCTCGTCAGAAGAAACAGACGAAAAAGGAACTTTGAAAGCTGCCGAACAGGCCAAAGTGAAAATAGTGCAATCTCGATTTGATTGATTATATGCAGTAATGTTAAAGGAAACTGCTGCCCACACCGACTAGCCCCGTGTTGAACGCACCTCAATATTTACACCAATAACAGTACATTAAGTAGCCAAACTGTTACGTGTTGAAGAAAGACTAATTTCAAGTAAACATATTCTTTTTGTTGCAGAATACATCAGAAGAGCCAAGATCCATTGTAACGGACATGAAAACGACATTGTAACAGTGGGAAAGACATTTACACATTCACAAGAACACATTTGATCAATTTTATCAGTTTAATCATATGAACATGAAATCATTGGAATGAGTTTTTTCATCAGTTTTAATCATGTGAACTTGAAAGCATTGGAATGAGTTAATTCATCAGTTTTAATCATATGTTCTTGGAAGATTAAGAAAGGTTTATTTTATTAGTTTCAATCATATGACCTTGAAAGATTTGAAATGTTTTATTGCTGAATCATTTATTTCATTTAGTTCATATGAACTTGGAAGCATTAGAATGGGTTGTTTTAATTAGTTTTAATCATTATGGACTTTACCGTCATTGAAATGTGTTTGCACTTGTTGTAATTTTATATTTGTACACTGTAAGTTAAAATAAAAACAATTGCGACTAATCAAACTCCGGGCGATGTTTGCACAAAATTTGGACCACGATCATAAAAACGAGATTGAAGACCAGTCTCAAACCTTAAGCATCTGATTGGCTGAAATAGAAATTAGTGACAATATCAGCCAATCAGATATTTGAGATTTGAGACTGGTCTCCAGATTTAGTTTTCAGGACAAGTTTTCATTCAACACATATGCACAGAGTAAAAAATGCAATCAAACAGTAGTTTAATTTTAATAGAATGAAAATGACTTTAAATATAGATTCTTAACAGGAATTACAATTTTAGAGTTTTTATTCCAAATTATTTTAAGAACCTAATGCATATTGTGTGAAACTTAACCCGAATCTAAACATCTCCCCAAAGAACGATACTTCAAGATTGTTTTTTGAAGTAGACATGCCCATTTCTCCTCAACACATGTTTGTTCGTCCATGTGTTAGTTATTTCATGCGTTCATAAATTTAATTGTGTGAATAGTATCCGAAAGTGTAGTACCCGAAAGCATATTATTATAGTTGAGCCTCGTCGCAGGATAATGTGTCATCGTAAGTTATTGCTCATTTACTTGTTTACTATTTTTGGAGAGCTTACATTTTCGTTTAAACATAACTAGATTCCCTAATAAACTTTGGGAAAATAATATTTTCCCCAAATGCATTATCGTCTTGCTTAACTTTATGACGTCACTTTAAGCGTTGACGTCATCTTGACAAAGGCACAATTTCTCGTGGCGTGGCTCACTGCATTGTGTGAGAAGCTCTCTCAATTATTAATCAACATGTAATGAAATAGCTTGTATGAGTATTTTGTAATAAAAGATTACTTTGAATCACTTTAAGTTCTATATTTAGTATGGTAGTTGATCAAGATATGTTAAGGTATGGCTGTCAATGTTGGATGTTACTTTAAAACGTCCGCCATTCAATCAGTGTTGTTATCAGTTATGTGGCTCTTTGTATGCCGCTGAGCACGATTTTGTGTAAACATTGCATTGCTGTGACAAGGCGGCGTGAGCAGGAATAGGCACTTCCATTACTGCCATGAACAGGCACAATCAAACTGAGTCTGCAATATTTTGATATTAGTTTTGTTCGGTGGCTTTCAACGTTCATTTGTATCTATCTTAATATATGCGTTTAAATAATCTTGTCCATAATCATTAGGTGGATGAGATTTACGGCCGACGACATTATATTATATAAGAGTAGGTTTTAATTTTAAATGTAATGTCATTGGCCGTAAATCGCATCCAGCTAATGATCAGATATATTGTTTAATTTTAACGCTATTACAGCTACATTAAGGGGAGTCTATCTATACTTGGAGATATTATAGTACATGTACATGGTACATGTATAAAATATGACGGTTTTTATAACACCAAAGAACATCTTAGGTAGAAACCGCTATAATAAGTGTAAGACAATTGAAGTATTCTCCGATTTCACAGCGTTATAAATTTTACGTGCGCACTATGTGGGTAGTTTATGCCATTTTGAGATAGTTAAGATTTTATTAGAAATTACAATAAAGAGACATTTTTCGTTAAATTATTATTTTTAATCAACTAATGTCGGTCTCGAGTCAAAAACATAGTTTGCCAGTTGCCGCAGTGTTGTTCAAACTGTGTGCACGTAAAGTTCATAACGTTTAGTAATCAGAAAGTACCGCAGTGGTCTTTGAAGTTGTTTCTAATTCTCATATTGCATGCAAGAGAGTTCCGCTGAATCCAGTTCGCAAAACTTGACCGATTCCGTCAAACCAATCTGTTCCAACAATGTATCCGTTTCCAGCTATCCACACGCTATCTCCGGCGTTAAGGCTCACCACAGATGTAACACCTGCCATATCCCATTCAAGGTTGTGACCAGCTAAAGCATATTCAATAGTTACGTTATTTTTCCTTAGATGGATGGTACAGTATTGTTTTTTATTGGCAATAGACATCGCAAACAGGTATATGCTATTGCAAGGCGCCGTGAACATGCCATTGTACGGGTTGTATGAGTCACCAATATTCAGGTCAACTCTATCGTAGATTATGGTTTGTCCGGTCTTTATCAGGCCAAGATCTTTGGTTAAATGAGTACGGAATGCAACGTGATGGCATTTGGGATTGCCAGCAGAATCTGTTACAATAATAAAAGATGTGTAACTTTAACATTAGAAAAATGCATAACACTTATATAAATGATAAACTTTTATTCAGTTCGGTAGAAAAACAAGACGTACATGTAGTTTGCAAAGCCAAGTTTGTTTTGTTTAAACAACTTTTAGTGAATGAAATTTGGTTTTCATGGAATCCGAGATAGCGATTAAGCAAATACACCCAGTTCCAACACAACTTAGGTTCAAACTAAGTCCATGCATCGACAACATGAGAGATGCTTAATTTCATCAAGCTGCCTGTTCACGTTGGAAAACTTAATTGTCTCAATTTCCTTTAATGTTTATTGTGCCACAGTGACTGTTCAAAGCCTATATGGCTGAAAAGGGCAATTTTATCGAAATATTTGAGTGTTCATTACGTTTTAGGATCAGTTGTGAATGAAACGTAGCATTTTTGGCTTAAATTATATTCATGCGCACATTGGCTGAGTGCGTTAGCAAATTACTTCAGATTTACTTAGTATATATTAGGTAAACAGTTTATATTATAACATTGATGTTTGAAGACATTATATTTCCGCCTTGAAATTTATTATACCAATGGCAAAAAAACTGTCATGGATGACAAAACAAGCACTGTTTTGCTCTTCGGTCATAAGAAAAATATTAAGCATATAATTTTGCCACTTACTGCCTATTTTTTCTTTGTCCTTTGACATACCCAATCCGATAAGTATAAACTGCACCAGAGCAAGAATGTAGAGCAATGCAATGAGGATATATACTACCCATTGCTTCCGGTTTGCATTTTTTGCCTTATTGCTGGTTTGGCTTACGTTACTACCGTCATGACACCGCTGTGAAAGTTCAGGTTTATCCTTTGGTGTATCTTTGGTATATTTTTTCATAACACTACCTACAAAGATAAAAATAAGTCATATTATACTGCAATGAAACATTTCCTTTGACTGGATAATTTGCCGTTGATGTCTGTCTATAGTTACGTACGTGCCTTATTTTCCCCGTCTGGCCGCCCACTTTTTGTTGTTGTCCGCAATAAATTTATTTTCAATTTCGATACAAATGCATGTTGTTTAGCTGATCGTCTTATTTATTAAGCGGTATGTTTAACGATCATTTTAATTGTTATAAGAAAAACATTGCGTCAACTGTTTAAAGTTAGAAAATCCCTTTACTTTATTTTTTTTCAAAAGTAATACCGAAATGATAGTCCATTGATGCTCTATATGTATTAAGTGACGACATGCAGGTAAATTAATGAAGTCATAGTCATGCAATATTGATGTTTTCAGCGGGGGAATAAGGCGCTCGGAATCAAATGAGGAAACAATTGAAAAACATATATTTTCTTTTCTTTTTCTTTTGCCTAAAACACCTTCGCAGCATTATAATAAACTATTTTCTGATTCCATGAAAGGGTATGAGGGTATATAATGCCGGTCTGTGTGTCATATGATCTCTAGACTGCGGCTCGGATAATATGACACCCAGCCCTGCAATATATCATCACATACCCTATCAAGAAAGCGAAAAACTACATATTTTTATTGTTTCGACTGGCTTCGAAATATTGCATATCCATATTTTTTGTTCGGATTCTTTTCTTTTAAATTAAAGAGCAGATACATTCATGACTATATAAAACACGAACAACATAAATAGTTCGTTGGCTTTAGAAATTCATCTGTTCAAACAGTACTATAAGAAATGTCTTAATAACTGTAAGTTATAAAACTGTAGTAATTGTTATGGATATGATTGTACTTATCATAACAACCAGAAATTGTTATAACTAATTATGCATAAGAAAACAATCGCGGGATATTCTATTTATAGAATTTCGATTTTTTATTATATAAATATCACATCCCATTGGGGGAAACAGTACGAAATGTTAACCCGAGAGAAGTAATGTCAACCGAGGCGTTAGCCGAGGTTGACATTACCTTCTCAAGGGTTAACATTTCGTACTGTTTCCCCCAATGGGATGTGATATTTATTTTATTACACCGAACATTTGTTTTTTTTTAGAGATCTTGACTATGACCAAATTTCGTTTGGGAACAAAATCAAGCGCCGGAAGTCCAAAATAAAAAATGCTCAATAAGCGGCTACAAATAATGATCAAAATGCGTTTATCTCCCTTGGTCAATTACGCATGCGTAGAAGTTAATTTGTAATCGGATTTCCAAGATATTTATTTTTAGATCCACGCGAGGGTGACATGATGCTGTCGCATATGTAACAGTAGCGATTATCTCCCTGTGACGTCACATTAAGCTATATAGTAAACTAATCACGTGAGGTGTAATAATACTAAATATTAGCGAGTTTAATAATTTTACCGGGAGAGATTCTCATAAAAATAAATATGATCATTCTATATGTAACCCTTTTTATATATGTGTGTGTCCATACACATGGAATTATACAAACAACCAGGGGTGGTTACATATTTTAATCAGGTTCACAAGTTCAGATCACATTCATCACAAATGTCTACATTCAACTTCAATGATACAGATGAGAACTCTATAACTTTAGAACTTTAGAACTTGGGTCTGAAAATATATAAAAACAAGTGCATTCAATAAACAACTTGTGGTTAAAGATATCTTCCACAGGAAATACAAATCAACAATAAGCAATAAGCATTTTACCCAAAATGATACATTAATATAGATTAAAACACTGATTGCCCATTGTTATTACTTAACCCTGTGCAAGCTACCCTGGTATAGTGGTCGTGGTTCTTATTTAAAATATATTTAAAATACAATAGTCCTTTACAATTGATATCTTAACAAACAATCATAAAATGACATTTACATTATAGCTTTACTTACACTGATGTATGCCATCAACACCCGCTCCAACAACACTTCTGCACTCTCTCCCAAGGTCTGTGGGGATGTGATATTAACTTGCTGCTGCAAACAATTGTTAATGATTATTAGACATGCAATCAGGTTAAAATGTTTAAACTTTTGAAAAGACAACCGATTGATGAAAAATGCCAAAATGGCTTCTGAATGAAAATAACTTTCAAACCGAATAAAATAAAAGCAGGCGACTCAATTCACAAACCAATCGACAGGCAAATAACTCTACCTACCTAATTACTAAATATTACAGCACCTAATGTATTTAACTAATTTATCTCCATTTAAATGTAAAATAAAGAGGTGCTATAACTGCACTCTAAAAACTTCTCGCGCCAACTGCTCATCATGAGAACTTTACCCCGTGAAAAACATAATTACCAAAAAGAAATGAACAAAAAGATAACGATCGAAATAGTCTTTGCCACAGCAAATCAATCACATGCTCTGTCCTAAAAACTGAAATAGATAAATTAAATTGAATAAATATATCAAATAAACACCCCGTCACATACTCCCTCTCATCGGAAAATGGCGTCCCGAAAGTATGAAAAAAATAATCTGCAACTCAAAATATTAAACAAGTGAAATATACAACATTCCAACTGCACAGGAACTAACCTACAAATGAAATCTATGTTAAGTCATCTGTTCAGCTCTGCACCTGAAAATTACTTAGCATTCTAGTTACACAGATAACAAAATCCAACTTAACTATAATTTATAGCATTACATTTAGATTTCATATTTAAAACAATTCTAAAAACTGTATTCACACACAGTAGTAACAATTACTTAAAATACCTAGACGCATCAAACAGTACTGGCTCTTTACAGGTATCTGTTTTAACTGTATCTGTCAAACATCCAACAAAATATGATTTAAACCATTCTGGTGGTTTCTTTGGTCTGGTTGACCTCCGCAACTGTGGTTCCTCTGGTGGTCTATCTTGAAGTCTTACCTCTATTTGCCTTGCGCCATCTACTGGCTCCTCTGCCTCACTCTCTCCCTCCTCCAGATGATGACTATCATCATCCTGATCACTATCAGAATCATTATCATCATCTCCATCATCATCCTGATCACCATCAGAATTATCACTCTGATCATCCTCATCTGTTTCTATGTCAGTCTCATCATCCTCCTCTTCCTCTTCTGTTCCTCTGTCTTCAGAGTTTTCTTCATCCTGAACTCTTTCTTCTGTACGGTGGGCGTCCCCAAGCGTACCAGGAAAATTCATATCTATTATGAAATCCTTTTCAGAGTCTCTTTCTGTGACGTCACATTCATTGGTATTGGCAGAACTTGGATCAGCACCAACATTTGGCCATCGTGTTGCTGTTGAAACAGGCTCTACTACCTCATTACCTAATGCAGAGTCTTTTCCAGTATCTTCAACTGAATCCTTTGTACTCTCTTCTTCCTGCTCTATGTGAACAGGTAACAAGTGATTTCTGTGAAGTAACTTTATCTTTCCATCTGTTGATTGTACTTTAAACACAGGTATATCTGTGTTGGGTATACCAATCACTGTATAAACTGCCTCTTCAAACTTGTCCACCAGCTTATGAGGTCCTTCAAATGCCAATACTTTGACAAGAACCTTGTCCCCTATTTCCAACTTAGTGGTTTTGGCACTCTTATCGAATTGGGTCTTTTGTTTGGCTCTTGCCCTGTCAGCAAATTGTTTGGCTATCTCCTGTGTTTTCCTCATCTTTTCTTTCAGCTGATTGATGTATTCAATTTGGGACACTTGTCCTGCCTGTTGTGTCTCCTTCTCAAAGATCAGGTCCACTGGTAGAATGGGTTTCCTGCCAAACATTAGCTCAAAAGGAGATACACCTGTACTTTCATGGGGTATCGCATTGTATGCATACACCAGAGATTCTATGTGCGATTTCCAATCGTGTTTCTTTTCCTTTTCTAATGTCCCGAGCATTTCAATCAAAGTCCTATTAAATCGCTCTGACATTCCATTGCACATTGGATGGTATATTGTTGTTCTTGTTTTCTGAATTCCTGAGAGCTGACAAAGTTTCTGCATGAGTTGAATTTGCACCTTGATCAGTGAGTAATTTTGTTGGAAATCCGTATTTCAGAATAAAATTGTTAAAGAAAATTTCAGCAGTTGTTTTTGCTGTCTGGTTTTTAGTCGGAAAAGCTTGTGCAAATCTGGTAAAATGATCCACGATTACTAGCACATTTGTGTATCCTCCTTTACAAGTATCCAACTTCCGAAAATCCATGCATACCAACTCAAGTGGGTATGTACTTGTAATGTTTACCAGGGGTGCCTTTGAGTTGGTTGGACTTTTTCTCCGAATACATCTATCACACTTCTTGATCATTTCTTCTACTTGTGTTGATATCTGAGGCCACCAAAATCTTTCCTTCATAATTGCCAAAGTCCTTTCCCGACCTGGATGACCTATATTGTCATGACAACCTTTTAAAACTTGAGATCTATATACTGAAGGAATGACAAGTTGTAATTTTGTTTCCTCTTTTTCTGTAATCTCTCTGTACAGCACTCCTCTTATTAGTTTGAAGTATGGGAAATTCTTGCTCATTGTAGAATGTTTCTTTACTTCAACAATGTCTTTAAACTTAGGTTTCCTTTTTTCTTTGGTTCCAGTTACCCACACCGAGACTATCTCGTCCTCTCTTTGGGCCTTCTTTATCTCTCTAACTTCTATCTGAGAAGTGAGTGTCCCTGGGATTTCTGTTGCTTCCATTATGTCTATTACTGGCAGAGATTGTATGAGTGGGCCCTTATAAGTTGAAGAATGACATATGGCCTTGACAACCTCTGATGCAATCTCCGTAACTCCTTTATTACGAGATATTTTCGGAAGTCTGGACATAGCATCCGCATCACTATTGTGTGTCCCAGGTTTATATATGATTTTGAAATCATATGCTGCCAAAGCAGCAAGCCATCTGTGTCCAGTGGCATCCAGCTTTGCCGATGACAACACGTAAGTGAGTGGGTTGTTGTCAGTCATGACTGTAAATGAGCACCCATACAAATAGTCAGCGAACTTTTCAGATATGGCCCATTTCAGAGCTAAAAACTCTAGTTTGTGTGTGGCGTAATTCTTCTCTGATTTTGTCAACGCCCTGCTGGCAAAAGCAATCACTCGAAGCTGCTCATCCTGCTTCTGGTACAGAACTGCTCCTAATCCATCTCCACTTGCATCGGTATGCAATTCAAAAGGTAGATTATGATCGGCATAACCAAGAATTGGAGCAGACGTTAACAACTCTTTCAACTGTGTGAATGCCTTTTGCTGACTTTCTCCCCACACAAAGTTTTCATCAGATTTGGTCTTTTTTCCACTCTTTTGGTTTTGTACCGGCATTACTTCATACAACGGTCGTACTATCTTAGTGAAGTCCTTGATGTATTTCCGGTAAAAACCAACAAAACAAATTGTCTGACCTCTTCTGGATTGGAGGGTATAGGCCACTTGACTACTTTATCAACCTTGTCTGGATCTGTAGCAATACCTCCCTGTGAAACTATAAATCCAACATATTTCACTTCTTCCTGCATAAAAACACACTTGGCAGGGGCTAATTTCAAATTGCACTCCCTTAATCGGTTTAAAACTGTTTCCAATCTTTCCAAATGTTCCTCAAAGGTGTTACTAAAAATGATCAGATCGTCCAGATAGATCACACAAATTTTGTAGTTTAGATCACCTAAGCATTCTTGCATAACACGTTGGTAAGTAGCTGGACTGTTACAAAGACCAAAAGGGAGCCGATTAAATTCATAAAAGCCTAAAGGGCCCAGTTGAAATGCAGTGCGCTCTTTGTGTTCTTCCTTAATGTCTAGCTGGTGATAGCCACTTTTCATATCCACCACTGAGAAATATTTGGCGCCTTTAAGTGTGTCAAGGATATCTTCTATTCTCGGTAAAGCATACTGATCCTTCAATGTCTTTGAATTGAGAAGCCGATAATCAACGCACATGCGCAATGCTCCGTTTTTCTTTCTCACAAGTACTACGTTGCTTGCATATTGAGAATATGATTTCCTAATAATTCCAGCATGCAACAACTGATCGATGTGTTCTCGCACCTCATCCACCATAGCAGGGGGTATCCTCCTGTATTTTTGTTTAAATGGTCTGTTATCACTTAAATGTATTTCATGTTTGATCTTAGTGTAGTGTCCGATGTCTTCATCATTCTTGGAGAAAATATCTATGTGCTTCTTTAATAAATTCTGAAGTCTTAATATCTGATCTGAAGTCAGGTTACTATTGTCAATGGTTATTTTGGAGAAAACATCTTCATCCTCTTTCTCTGAATTCTCAAGTTCCTCTAACTTTACCGGTTGGATTTCACAAAGTATTGCTTTCGGTGAGACTGGAACTGTACGTAATGTAACATTCGAAACATGTATGTCGATGAGCCTGTTATTCTTCGGTTTGTAAGTAAACAGTAATGGTGAAATATCTATATCTGTTGGTAACACTGAACATTCTGTTTTTTCTGTCATAGCAAAAGTCTGACTGTGCTCCAATTCCTGATCAATGTATCCTTTAATGGTAATGCTAGCATTTGGCTTGATGAGTATAGTCTCTGGTTCCGCTGAGCGTACAATACCAAGTCTGTTCTTGTTGCGTTTCAACTGCTTGTCTCGCAAAGTGATGCAACGAAATGCAAGATACCATGGGTTGTGAAGTTTTGCTGTCTGCAGAAATCTGTCTCCATGTTCCTGTTTACATTTATCCATCACTGGTGTGAGAATATTAGTGCCTAACAAAATAGGTACTTTTGCACTGTAACTGCTTTGTGGTATAACCAAAAATAAGAAATACTGTTGTGTAGCATTAGGTACACCAGGAATTTCAACTGCTGCCTCAATAAAACCGGAATATGGTAAAGTCTGTCCACTGGCACATTCTACCTCAATGAGTTGATCCAATGGTTGAATAATAATATCTGGACAATGTTCTGTTAGAAATACCTGATTCACTGTACTTACACAGCTTCCTGTATCAACTAAACATGTTGTTCTCAAGTTGTTAAAAATAATCTCAGTCTCATTGCTATTTCCAACTAACTGATCTGTGAGACGTGTTTTATTGTTTTGGTTCATCATACGTCTCTTTGAATGAACCATTACTGGTTTAAATAGTCCTGTCTCAGATTACATTGCCATTGATAATGTCCTGGTTGATGGCAACGAAAGCACGTGACATCTGTATTTTGTCGACACTGCCACTTCATGTGTCCTTTCTGACCACAAACATAACAAGTGACATCTCCTTTAGATGGTTCAGGTTGAGTGTCTGTATTGGTTGCATTGGGGTTCTCCTTTGTCTTTTGTTTCTTTCCTCTTCCCTTATTTCCTTTAAATTGAGCTCCTTGTTGTTGTTGTTGTTGACCTTTCTGTGGATTGTGTGGCTGGTTGTTGTAACCTTGCCAATTGTTTCTAATTAGCTGCTGTTGTGCAGTTATGGCCTTTAACTGGTCACTCATTAATGTCATATTCTCTGACATAGATGCAACAACTTGCTTAAGATCATCCACTGCCTTCTTCATCTCCATGTCCTTAGACTGTACCACTCCTTTGATAACTCCTTTCGTTGATCCTTTCTTCTGATCTCCATAATGATCAGTTTCTATTTTTCTCAATTCAACTCTCAATCGGTCAAAATCATGAATCCTCTCAAATTTATAGCCACAAATATCCTTAAGATCTACCCTCAATCCTTTCCACAACATTCCTTTCAACATGTCATTGATCTCTGTTGGCGGAACTAGTCCTTTCTCAATAGCCTTTCCTAATAAATCTTCTAATCTACAAGACCATGTTGTAACATCTTCTTTCTCCAACTGTCGTGCTGCATAAAAGTCTGAAAGAATAATTTCTCTAGTGTCAATTACACCATAAACACTTTCAAATTTGTGTAATATGTGGTCTACACTGGGGTCAGTTCCAAGTCTCATTAAAATTCTCAATGCTTCTCCTTTCAATGAGCGTCTAACAGCTTGTAAGACAACATCCTCCTTGTATGTCTTACTCTTCACTAAACTAATCACCTCATACTTCCACTGGTCATAAACGACCTCACCTTTGGTTAAGGTATCTACATCCCCATAAAATATTGAAATGCGTGGTGTCTGGGAACTAACTGTAATTTTCGTTTCTTGTGGAGTAACAGGTGGTGCTGCTGTACCACCGGCTGCAGCCGCATAAGCCTCTAACCATCTCTTCAACTCCTCCTTGATATCTGCTTTTGGTTTGACACCAAGAGCACGGAAAGACTCCAGTAAGTGCTCCTCCTCCTCCGTAATGGGATCTGTAAGTGGCATTGTGAACTTCACAACAATATAACTGTCCACAAAAATCACTATATATATTGATTATTAAATGTCACTTTCACTCAAATCAATTATGTGTATTTGCCAGGGTTGGCAAAATGCCGGCAAATATGAGTATTGTCCATGCCGGCGGTATTTACCGGTATTTACCGGCAAATACTGGCAATTACTGGCAAATACTGGTCAATTGAATTTACCAGTCTGGAATTTATACAATATTATCTATTATCAGCATTCATATAGATAATTTCAAGTTTACCCATTAATTGCCATTATATTTGTACTTAAGTTTAACACTTTTATCAATTTATCCATAATAAATAAAAATTTAAGTACTGAACAAGTGGTCATTTGAATTTACCATCCATGGAATTTATACAATTCAATGTATCCCTTATAGTCAGCATATGGACAAATTCAAATTTCAATTATTAACAATAATGGAGTCAGCATTTTAGAGGGTTAATTTTAATTATAAACAAGCAATGTACACAACTTACAATAAATATACATGAATACAATAACAAATAATGTTTAGATACAAAGAAGCCTCTGTCTACCAGTCAATCTCTTCTTTCCCCCTAAGATACCTGTAACAGAACAT
Source organism: Corbicula japonica (assembly GCA_038501625.1). NCBI lineage: Eukaryota > Metazoa > Mollusca > Bivalvia > Venerida > Cyrenidae > Corbicula > Corbicula japonica. The sequence continues at coordinate 155,644 of JAZAYU010000694.1, read as the reverse complement.
CAGTTTGGCAGCTTTCTGCAGTCACACCAATACACAACCACTTACTTGCACCTAGACAAATTGTATAGGTTATTTATGACACTTTACTGTTGCCTTTGTTGCCCCTGGCTATTTAAGCCCCCTGTAATGTTGTTTTAATAGACTAGACATTATGGCCTTGCTTGTGTCAATGGCCAGGTGCACAGGTTGATCAGCATTAATTTCTTACCTGCTGTATTTTTGGTTCTTAGAGTAAAAAAAGACAATTCTGTAAGAATTATTTTTACTTTAAAGTGCTTAAAGTGATAACCTGATATGAAATTTAATTAAAATATATGAGTAATTTAATTATTATTATGATTATACATTAATAACAGTCAACTAAGTTAAGATTTTTGCAGTATTTTAAGGCAAAAAAACTCATCTGAGTAGTATTTGCCAGTATTTTCCAGTATTTGCCACTTTGGGGAGTATTTTCCAGGGCGGTAAATACCGGTAAATACCACCGGTAAATACCGGGGGTGGTATTTACCGCCCAACCCTGGTATTTGCAATAAATTACTTAATTAAGTGTCCATATCACTTTCCATATAAAAATTTTGTTCACAACATGCACAATAACTACTTTCCACCATGCTTATCTCAATCCAGTCAACTCAAGTCACTGTAAAATATTTTACTCCAGTCAACTCAGTCACTGTATCATATTTTCACTAACACTATTAAATTTGAACACAAGCCTGGACAGTATTTCACTGCAATCCTAGTGTCACAGAAAAAAATAATTACACACTAATACTAATAAAGAAATTTTGTTAATGAACACAGTATTAAAGGTTTAATACCCAATACCTGAAATAATTATTTTCATATATTTAGAAGCTGTAACAGCCGTTATAATTTACTGCTTGCTCATACCAATATCTGTGATATCAAAACATGACTCCAATGATAATAACTATCACCAAATTTCAACAAAACTCTATGTTTTATTTTTAGAAATTATTAAAATAATATACTATGTAATTATTTTTTTTAATTATTCCAACAAATCTATTCAAATTATTTGCAATTAATTACCTGTTCTCAATACTATTAACAAGCTTCGTCAACAATAATTCCTGAAATAAATTTTAAGTAACAGCAGCAACAACACCTATCATTAGCAGTAGTAGGCCCAGCAACTCATCCAGTACCTCAAACTGAAGCTACAATTATGATGATGTTCAATAAAAATCTATAAAACAATTCATTTATCATACCAATAAGTACAAAACAAACATAGAATATCATAAATCTGTAAGAGATAAATGATTAATCAAGGGTAAACTGTAAGACTATCATCCAAGATGGCCGCCAATAAAGGTAAACAAATGTAAATTTCCCAATTTGAGCAGTTGCCTTCAAAGTATTTTTATATGTTTCCTTTTTGAAATTTGTATTAAAAATACACAAAAATATATATTTAATATCTACTTGAACTACACTACTTCTAGTTCTACATAGCCTTATATAGTGATTGTGCAATCTACAATCAGTCTGCCTGGTCTGTGAATCAAGCTGCCATTTTAAAATATATCAGAAATAAGGCACTGTAAATTTTGATAAATCAATCTGTTGTCGGTTCGATTATAGTTATAATCCACCACCAATCATTAATAAAATCTCAGTGACACATGCAAATCTTGTGAATTAAGTTAAATCTGAATGCTCGGTCTCGGACACTTGCAAACTCTTACAATGTCATACTTCCTACCTGTAGAAAATAATAATGCCTGCAAAAATATTAACAATAACCTATTTGACTCACCACTCGATGAACTTGATTTCTTGAACCACTATACCATGATTAACCACAATAAAAGTGTCTATATACACGGTTAACGAACTGTCACTGTCACTAAACAAAAATCACTGTCCTTCTGATACTCTGTCGTTGCTGGATACTATACGTTGCAGTATACCGGGTGGAATGCCAAGAGAAGATAACTATCATGAAGTCGTAACTGCAGGCAGAATTAGTCAGTTCAACAATTCAATATGTGCACCTTGGACGTTCCATTGTAAGAGCTCTAACACCATTTGTTACTGTAGATCACATGATGACGAATCACTGGGGGCTCCAAAATGTAACCCTTTTTATATATGTGTGTGTCCATACACATGGAATTATACAAACAACCTGGGGTGGTTACATATTTTAATCAGGTTCACAAGTTCAGATCACATAATATGCATCACAAATGTCTACATTCAACTTCAATGATACAGATGAGAACTCTATAACTTTAGAACTTTGGTCTGAAAATATATAAAAACAAGTGCATTCAATAAACAACTTGTGGTTAAAGATATCTTCCACAGGAAATACAAATCAACAATAAGCAATAAGCATTTTACCCAAAATGATACATTAATATAGATTAAAACACTGATTGCCCATTGTTATTACTTAACCCTGTGCAAGCTACCCTGGTATAGTGGTCGTGGTTCTTATTTAAAATATATTTAAAATACAATAGTCCTTTACAATTGATATCTTAACAAACAATCAAAAAATGACATTTACATTCTAGCTTTACTTACACTGATGTATGCCATCAACACCCGCTCCAACAACACTTCTGCACTCAGGGATTTTTCAGGGATATTTGGGAAAAAGGCCCCTGCTCAAATTGGGAATTTTTTACATGGTATCTAGTGGTTTTAAACAGGTTGCATATATAAATTAAGGAATGTAGATTTAACAGATCACTGATCAAAAGTAAACAAACTAATTTTGTAATTTGAAAAGTCCCTTGATTACATAGATTCTCTTGTTTGTTTCTATTTTGTATGCAAAATAAGTTATTTCTATTGAAATGGGAATTTTTTTCTTCAAATTGGGAAAAATGGCTCCTATTTGGCATTGGGAATGGGGCCCATTTTCGGCCCCGTGAGACTAGCTGAAAAAGCCCTGGCACTCTCTCCCAAGGTCTGTGGGGATGTGATATTAACTTGCTGCTGCGACCAATTGTTAATGATTATAAGACATGCAATCAGGTTAAAATGTTTAAACTTTTGAAAAGACAACCGATTGATGAAAAATGCCAAAATGGCTTCTGAATGAAAATAACTTTCAAACCGAATAAAATAAAAGCAGGCGACTCAATTCACAAACCAATCGACAGGCAAATAACTCTACCTACCTAATTACTAAATATTACAGCACCTAATGTATTTAACAAATTTATCTCCATTTAAATGTAAAATAAAGAGGTGCTATAACTGCACTCTAATAACTTCTCGCGCCAAATGCTCATCATGAGAACTTTACCCCGTGAAAAACATAATTACCAAAAAGAAATGAACAAAAAGATAAACGATCGAAATAGTCTTTGCCACAGCAAATCAATCACATTCTCTGTCCTAAAAACTGAAATAGATATATTAAATTGAATAAATATATCAAATAAACACCCCGTCACATATATTTGTAGAGATGTAAAATGTTTGCTAACTAATAATAATTCAAAGATTGAATTACAAACTTGAATACATGTCCATCCAACCGCGCACCCAGCACTCTCCATTCGTCGTTCGAACCGTATTTGTCATTCCAACGGTTTAATACCTTCACCAGGAAATAACATTTAAACAACGGAATGACGTGACGTCGTGTAAATGGCGCGTTAACGTCACCTTAACATTGCCGCAGAATAGCGGAAAATAATAATAATAATAATAATAATGATAATAATAATAATAGTAATAATAATAATAATATCTTTATTTAAAGAAGGTTACTTATTTAGTTCATTAAATTTACAAAATATAAAGTCTAATTTACAATAAGGCCTTCTATAACAACAACCAAATAAAACAAAAACAAAAATAAAAACAACAACAACATACACTCATTCATGAAATGTTAAATTTGTACATTTTAGTCATTTAAAACAAAATCAAGTAAGTTGACAGACATCTGTACGCATATCAAAAGATGGGTTAAACGCAGTAAGTAGAAAAAATACATCTATTCGATAATTATATTAAGTCACAAGTTTGTAGTAAAATATATGTAACCGAAGTGTCTAACCGCCGCCGCTGCACTTATGATTGACTCTTACGGTAGGGTAGAGGGATTTCGGACCATCGGAATTGAACCATATTTAACAAAATTACCAGAAGTAACCACAATTAAAACGTTTAAACACTTTTATTGCAAGTAAAGCAACGCTAGCAAAGATTATACGTTTAACTTTAGTTATTAAATGTTAAAGATGGTATTGCTGTTATTGAAATCACTATGTCCACATGGATAAAACGATTGTTACGTTGGATCTGCAGGTTAGGAAATAAATTGCAAGTATTAGGTCAGAGACCACTAAATAGTTTCCCATAGACTTACATTATAAGATTTGGTCCTCCTGTGATTTTATTTACACGACTTGTTCCAAAACTACCCCAGATTTGCATAGTGGCACTCTTGAGAAATGCAAAAATGACCAAGAATTGGTGCCTTCACCAACTCATTCTCTCAGCATTTTAAACCGAAAGTAACCACCCCCAGACTGTAAACAAATCTCTAACCCAAAATAAGGAAAGTACCAACTTCTTTAAAGTGACACAAATCACCTTTCAAACAGTGTTTTAAATAATCATTTTTATTTTTAAGTATATAATTAAAGTCATTTTACATTTTTGAAAACAAAAAATTATTTCTATTCTCTATAGTTTTGGCCAATGAATCTTTGAAAATAAATTAAGCCCGAATCGTCCCTAGACAAAATTGTCCAATCCGCACCAGGCTTTTATATTTAGTGTACTCTGACCTTAAGGGGATTTTCAAATTAAAGAATTTCATTTTCTTTTAGTTTTAATTCATACTTAGTCATAACAGCACACAATTACATGGTTTACTTTTATGTTGGTTTAAATACATGGGCACTATGACCAGACAAGTAATGCCTATAACACTTGTTCTTTAAAAAATTGCATGATTTTCAGTTTTAGAAATGCCTAACCAGAAATGTTCTTTCACCACATGTAATTTGCATATAAAGTAATAAATATATTCACTACATGATGTGTTTTTTGTTGCTTTTGAAGAAAAATGCAGTTTTCCACCATTTTTATATTATTAAAACACTTATTTATGGGTTTCAATTACCCCACCCCCTTAAAATACAACATTTCCACCAATTTTAACACATTAAAATGTGTTACAAGATATATAATTTAATAAATCAAGTTATTTTACCATATATTTCATAAAAAACATAGTATGCATTGAAAGGAATGATCAACATGAGGCTGTTTTTCACATTTCATGACAGATAGAGGCTAGATCTGGTACAGGAGAACTTAATTTTGGAACCTTTTTGACATAACATGCCATCTTTTAGCCTTATTTTCTGGAATTTCTTAGTGATTATGCTCATGATTTGACACAAATCATGTCAAGAGTGTTTCATTCTGTGATATAAACCTATGTCTTGAAATATAATTCATGACTCACAGAGAAATATAACAATTTATATGAAAAATATACCATATTTTGACTAAATTGAAGAAAATAAAATATATAAAAATAATAATAAGGCTGAAATACCCCCAAAATATGCATTTTATTGATAAAACAAACTTCAAGAAGCTCATTCCAATCAAAATCCACATTACCATGACTACTTTCAGTGAATAAAGGGACCAAATGTTAGAATTTAATCAATTTTGCATATTCAAGGGAGGTAATCACAATAATGGAAAGACAGTTATCTGTTGTTTATCAATTCATTGTGGTTCATAACCTTGCTAATTTGAATGTTTTTAAACATTACAACTGAAATACAACTTAAATTAGATTTAGTTCACTATATTTGAAGAAAGAGATAAAAATCTAAACACTAGTGGGGTGACAAATGCATTATAAAAACACTACGCCCCTGTATTCTTTCAAGTTGCATCATTTTAAAAGAGCTCAGAGACCACCAAAACTAAACAAAATAAAGCTGGAAGCAGACTGTTTGTTTTAAACTATTATGAAAGATGTTTTTGGGCCAAAATGCTGCAAAATTTACAAAAATGTTGCCTCAGATATTCAATGTGACTTGTTGGGAAAAAAATTTTGAAAGGCATCTTCTCGCGACATAATATTTATCGCAAAAAGTAATAAAATCATTTCGACAAAATCTTTTCATGCAAAATGCATTCCAAAACATTCGGGAAGAATGCCGGAAACATTTTTACATGCAGAATCCTTGAACACATAGGAAACTATAAAACCACATGTGATGTAGACCACTATTATTTGTTTGGCACCGAAATTCCTACTTACATGATACTAATATTACTCAATGTGCATTTGTATGAAATCTTTATATAATACATGAGCCATTTTCTCTGAATTAATGTACATGTTCTATTAATCTACAAGTTTTAAGCAATAAAATATGCAGAAAACCCTTACTAGTGCTCCTTCTAGTACTAATCAAGCATTGTTTACATCCAGGCTTTAGGTCAGAGACCACTAAATAGTTTCCCATAGACTTACATTATAAGATTTGGTCTTCCTGTGATTTTATTTACACGACTTGTTCCAAAACTACCCCAGATTTGCATAGTGGCACTCTTGAGAAATGCAAAAATGACCAAGAATTGGTGCCTTCACCAACTCATTCTCTCAGCATTTTAAACCGAAAGTAACCATCCCCAGACTGTAAACAAATCTCTAACCCAAAATAAGGAAAGTACCAACTTCGTTAAAGTGACACAAATCACCTTTCAAACAGTGTTTTAAATAATCATTTTTATTTTTAAGTATATAATTAAAGTCATTTTACATTTTTGAAAACAAAAAATTGTTTCTATTCTCTATAGTTTTGGCTAATGAATCTTTGAAAATAAATTAAGCCCGAATCGTCCCTAGACAAAATTGTCCAATCCGCACCAGGCTTTTATATTTAGTATACTCTGACCTATTACCACAAATGCACCTTGTTTTGTACGGATTGGAACGGTTTATACGGAGTTTTGCTGCTAACTGATGCTGGTTCGGTCAACTCGTACGGATATAACGCTGGTATGGATTTGTCCAATACTAAAGACATCAGTAGTTTGATGAGCTTCTATATTTTTTATAACTGTTCCTCTCTGCGGAAATAATGTACGGATTTTCTGTACGGATTTTCTGTACGGATCCGTACAACTTGTACAGATTATAACACTTGTACGGATTTATAAGACTTGTACAAATTTATAACACTTGTACGGATTTGTCCAATCGCAAAGACCTCACTGTAGTTGGATGATGTTCTATTACTTTCAGAACTGTTTCCCTGTACGTATTTTCTGTACGGAATTTGTGTACGGATCCGTACAACAGCTTATAAGACTGGTACAGATTTACACAACTTGTACGGATTTACACCACTTGTACGGATTTACACCACTTGTACGGATTTGTCCAATCCCAAAGGCATCAGTAGTTGGATGAGCTTCTTTTATTTTCAGAACTGTTCCTATGTACGGATTTTCTGTGCGGAAGTTTTGTGCGGATCCGTACACTTGTACGGATTTTGTTTTACGGTGACCTAATGTGCCGATCCAGCGGCTGGGAAGCTGCTGACTGAATAATTCTCGCAGTATTTATAACCTTTTGCGCATTAATCTTGTACGGCAAAATTCCCTTGTGCGGAATTTTCAAAACCATAATCGGCCAATCAGAATGCTGTACGGATTATGCTACCCAATGAAAACAAAGCGCTGTCGAAGAACTCCAGTGTTCATGCGTCATGCATGAGTAAATAGATACGTACACGATCCGTACAAACCTGATTTCAAAGTTAAGAAGCAATATTATTGAAAACCATCGGTTGTCTAATATTACGAATGTGTTTTATATGTGATGGAAAAGAATTCCAAATTTCCATAGCAAAGTAACTAAAGGTTCGTTTTAGAGAATTTGTGTTCGGTCTGTTATTTATAATATTATACCTTTGTATAGATCGAAGATTGTAACTGGAATTAGTAGAAAAAGATTAAATATTGTTAAGGTATTTGGGTGCAAGATTGTTTAATGTTTAAATTTGTAAACCAATAGACAACATGGTATTTACATCTGCTTTGAAATGATAACCATTTTAATTCTTTAAAGAGCTCAAATGTTGGTGTGCGTGTAGGTTTATTCAATATTATCCTAGCTGCTCGCTTTTGCAATCGCATTAATCTTGTTCAATTTGATTGACTTGTATTGCACCAAGTTATACATGCGTAATCAAAAATGGGAACAATGTAGGCATTATAAAATAATTGTTTCATTTCAGGAGTCAGATAAAAAGAAATTCGCTTTAGTAATGATAATTTTGAAACAATTTTAGAACAAGTCTTATCTATTTGGGTATTCCATGTTAATGAACTATCAACATATACACCAAGAAGCTTCTGAACGGTAACATTTTGAATAGGTGTGTCGCCAAGTAACAGTTCTAATTTGACATTGCTATTAAGCTTTTGTTTGGACCCTAGTATCATACATGTTGTTTTTATGGGATTAATAACCATGTTATTTTGAGTGCACCAACGTTGGACCTTAATTATGTCCTGCTGTAAATTAGCTTGTATGCTAGAAATCTGTCTATCGGAATTATGAATAGTCGTGTCATCAGCATACATATCAGTAGTAGAAGAAGTTGACAAAGGTAGATTATTTACACACAATAAGAATAATAGAGGACCCAATATGGTTACTTGAGGAACACCAGTCCGGACTGGAAGCATGTCTGACATATCACTACCATATTTCATTGACTGAAAACGGTGATAAATATGATTAGAAGAGCCTGATAGTAATGTTAGAAAACTGGTAAAAACTTAACTTGTACATCAATATTTTATGATCAGCAAGATCAAATGCTTTTTAAGGTCTACAAAAAGTACACCTACCATTTTACCATTGTCGATATCATTTAACCAGGAATCAATAAGTCGAATTAATGAGGTTTGGCATGAATGCTGTTTACGAAAACCTGACTGGAACTCGTGAATAATATCAAATTTTTCAAAAAAGCATGCATTTGATTAGCAATATGTCTTTCAAAAATCTTTGAAATAGTCGGCAAAATAGAAATTGGTCTATACTTATTAGGATCATCATGTTTTCCCCCTTTCTGTAAAGGTATTACCCCAGCAACCTTAAGTTTGTCTGGAAACTCTCCTGTTTCAATAGAGCTGTTGATTATAGAGGCTATTGCAGGTGTAAGACAGTCTCTGCATATTTTCAAAATCTTCGCGCTTATGCCATCTAATCCCGTTGATTTATTCACATCTAACCGATCTATTATCTTACATACCTCAAATGGTGTAATTGAATCAAGTGAAAAATAAAAGTTTTTCAGTTTATATTGTAACTGCTGTTTTAATATATCATAATTTTCCAGTTGCAATTCTCCTTTACTTACAATATTTGCAACATTTATAAAATGACTGTTTAAACTATTGAGAATATTATGTCTTCCCTGAACTTTTTCTTCATTAACGGTAAGAGCATGGGGTATATTCAGACTTTCTTGATCTAAACCTGATATATTCTTAATATTTTTCCATATATATTTTGAATCCCTTTTCTCCTCTATAGATTTATTAAAGAATTGTTTCTAGCTTTCCTTAATTATTGCTAAATACTTATTTCTCCATAATTTATATTCAGTCCATTGTTTGTTTGCCTTAAATTTATCTCTTGTTTTCCGTGCTGTTTTTACTTCTTCTGAAAACCAACCTGGCTGATGTAGTTTTTTTACTCTTTTAATTTTTGTAGGAGCAAACTTAGAGAGTAGTCTGTAAAGAGTGTCATATAATATATTAAGTGACATATTAGGGTTGTTGACACTTTCAATGACATCCAAATTGGAATTTAATAACTCACTGTAAAAAAGGTTTGAATTGAAACAACTGAAATCTCGATAAATTATAGTTTTATGTTTGTCTACTTTCTTAACTCTATTTTTACTTATTCTGGTAAAAGCAAAACCGGAAAGTGGTCACTAATGTTAATATTTGGAACTAATACTTCAGAGATGTTTTTAGGGTTCATGGTATAAATGTGGTCAATTATTGTTTCCGATTTTATTGTAACTCTAGTAGGGACATTTACTAACTGTGATAATCCTAAATCCCGAACATTAACAATAATTACAGTATTTTTTTTAAATATGTATAAATAAATTTTATTCTATTACTGTGGTATCATCATATTACGCACGGGAAAACATATCGCGTATTATGTGCTATCTTAAATGCGCGAAATTAAATCCCAGTACAAAATACAATTGTCACGTGATAATTTTATACCGACCGGTATTAAGGAATAGCCGTGCCCACTCGCGGTGATTTATCGTTTATCGTGTGATAAATCACCGTAAATTCAATGAGAAAAACGTCGAGTCGTGTTAGAATTGTACAGATTTAACATGTTGCTAATAAAACATTTTCAAGTTCATTTATATTTCACATCACTGCGAAGCGTGCTACAGGTCAATCACCTCTCAATGTCATTTCTCTTTATCAACGACATCTTAACAATCAAGTCTCTTCTATTTGTGTCAGATCCTTTATTTTCAATACGAATTTCCGAATGTACTTTTAAATAAGGATGTTGATGCGTGATTTATTCAGTACTGACGGTCCGTTCAAGGATGCATAACATATTGATACGTAGTTTACTCATTATTTACGGACCGTTCGATGATGCATACTATGACTTTATCAAACAACAATAAGCTGTTGGTAATCATTTTGGTTTAATAAACTACATGTATACGTCAGTTCATTTTGTTGTTGCAAATTAGTCCTCTAAACAATCAGATGGTGAAATGTATTGAATATGTTTTGAATAACTAAAACATGTTTTAATCACTAACCCTTTGAACCAATCGGATAGTCGCCTACAAAATCGCAAATGTGAAAGCAAAAATAGTATTTTAAACCATGGAAAGTGGTGACAAGTCTGCGTAAGACATATTTTAATGGAGATATATGTGTTTATGTAGTATTGCAATTATTTCTAAAAATAAATGTAATGACATCGTCAGATATTTTGTGAGCGTTATAAACCATACTTCCTGTGTTGACAATTTCTAAAAAAAAGTCATCAGGGAAAACCGCTATTACTTATGTACGGTGTCTGCGGGCCGTCATCAGATCTTACATTTTGTTAGATCTGATTTAAGTGAGATTGGTATAAGGTACTAAATAGTTTTATATCAATCATTGTTAAACTTGTAACGCAATAGCATACATGATGAGGTAAATATGCAAACACATTTACACTTTGGCCATTTTAACACGAGATTTTAGAGGTTTCAAATGTGGCAACATTTCTTGACAAAAGGCTAATACGACCACGAATTAATTAAATAATGTATTTAAACAAATAAAATTATTTCAATTATTATTGTTGACGCATGTGTCCCATAAAAACATCAAAGTTTGATAAACACTTTGCTCATTTTATGCATAGATTTGAATATTTCTAATTTCAAAACACGTTTGACCTAGCAATTTTTTTTTATTTTGGTTTATTAAGTTGATCTTCACTTCTAATAACTGAAAGAAAATAAAAATTATAGATTATCATAAATAACAAACATTTCTCGATGTAAAATCCTTTCAAAATTTTAAGATAATTATAGGCCACTTTAAAGCCTTCGTGAATCTAAATGTTCTTAAGATAACTTCAAAATTCTTTGGCATACCCTCATGGTGACCTTTGAAACATTTTATAGTGAAATAACTTCCATTAAATTTCAAAAAATATATAAAGTTCCCAATTACGAACAGAAAAAAGCGTTGAGACAATTTAGAACAGTAAAGAAAATAGTTAAGATTGAAATTCCCTGAAAATCTATTTGCAATCAAACACAATCACACCGCATCGCTAAACAAAAGCAATTCAAATGCTCATGTGATCAAAATGATACTGACAATATGCAAGATCTTTTAAAAGAACGTTTAATTATGAAGACAGAAGTCAACAATTTTATTTTGTGTCAATTAGTTTCGCAAATAAAAGGCCAAACACACTTTTATAAATATCTCTTACTGTATCATGTGTTAGACAAGAGAACCTTAGATATTGTTGTTAGTAACTCATTACTCAGGAAGGCATTTAAATTAACGTTTAGGGTTGATTTCTTTTTGTGTTTGGGTGCAGATAGAATTTTAGGGATTTTTTCAGGCCAAACTATTTTTCTTTACTGTTCTAACTTTCTTAATGTATAACAATAAAAAGGTGAAATATGCATATCAGGAATCGCTACATTCAGAAAAAGCAGCCTCCCAAAACAGTCAAGAAGAAGAGAAGGAGAGAGCATGGTTAATAAAATGACCAGTTTCAAAAGAGATAAAGATACATGAATAACATTGATTTATGCAAAGTTTGATGGAATGTCATTTTTCCGTTAGGGAGATTTTGATTTCCATCCCTTTTTATCAATGATTGTGCGATGACATCTTCCATAGCACCAACATATAACGAAATAGTTGAAACATCGATGATAAAAATGATTTTTGGTTCAAATTTTAGTCACATACAATAAAACGGCTAATGATTCGTCACCGCTTCAAATACTTTTAGCAAAATTACACACTTGATAAACGTGCTTAGTGTTTCTAGAGCTTGTCCGATATTTTGACATGACTAGTACATTTTTCGGCGTTAGCTGTCTAAGCTCACTTTTGACCTAGTTTTTTGACCAATGAAATGTTGTTAATAATACTCGTATTCTATTATTATGTAGCGGGAAAATGAAATAAACTATTTCGATTGGTAGCTATTTACACCAGAGAGGCATCTAGCAGGGTTCAGAGGTATCTAGTGGGATTTGTATTATTATGCAGCGGGAAAATAAAATAGATTATTTCGATATGTTGTTAGTGGGTGTTGTTTACAATTACCGTAACGATCTTTATATTTTGTGTAAGTATTTCTACCTGGCACTTACATGTTCGAGCATTTTTCGTTTTTTACAAGCGATAATTGTATTGGGGAAAAACATATTACGATTTAAATAACCGGTAAAGTCAATATTGATGGCTTGAATACAATTTCATATGGGATATTCTTGGATGTCAGGTAAAAACTTGCGTCTAATACACAGTGTAAAAGGAAAGAGGTGCAGGTATTTCTAGTTCTTACGGTTTCCTTACTAGTTCCTTTGATACTGATTGTTAATTTCAAGGACGAAATACAAGCATTGTAGTGTAGTGGATAGCTCTCTCGCCTCGCAAGCTGAGGCCCCGGGTTCAATCCTCATGAGGGACACTTTTTTTAAGTTAATTTACGTAAAAGATGGTAGAGTTCGCTCTTGTAACAAGCTGTTATTATTTATATTAAATTTCAAGGACATTTATTCATCTTGTGTTCTAACTGTACAATAGGTATTTTATTGAAACTAAATAAATGTAGATCAAGACTTAATGTAAGACCTTGCTTCTTTATTTGACTTATTATCACCGTATGAAATTGTTGCAACAGCTTCAACATTTTTTGAAAGACACTTTCAATGAATTTATGAGTTGTCATGATTTATTCGCTTAATCTCTAGGTCATACTAAGAAGGCAGGGAGGGTTCGTAAACAGCTATAACAAGTAAATTGAAATAACTAAACTGCTTCGCCTCTCTATTTTTCTTTCTTTCTTATATACATGTATATATAAATCTTTTCCATCAACGCCGTTTATCTTTTTTAAAGATAGTTCTTGTTTAAGTTAATTTTAGACATTAGAATGGCCTAAACTACTTGCATGTATTAGCAAATAGAAAGCACAACAGTTTTTACACGAATTCAACTAAGAAAATGGCAATCAATATCATTTCTCGAAGTAGAACATTTTTATATAATTTGACATACAGTGAAACCTGCCTTAGCAGCCACCTGTCATAAACAGCCAGTTTGAATATGACCTAAACTGACATTTTGTTCTAATTTTGTACTGTCTGTAACAGCCACCTTCAGCAGCCACTTTTTGTCACTCCCTTGGGTGGCTGATAAAGACAGGTTTGACTATTAAATATTTAAAAGTGTAATTATATCACTTATTTTTCGGCGTTAGCTGTCTCAGCTCACTTTTGACCTAGTTTTTCGACCAAAGAAATATTGTAAATAAAATTTATTATGCAGCGGGAAAATCAAATAGATTATTTTGATTGGTTATTAGTGGGTCTTGTTAATGATTACCGTAACGATTTTTATATTGTGTGTAAGTATTTACCTGGCGCTTATATGTTCGGGTATTTTCGTTTTAAAAAGCGTTAATTGTATTGGAGAAAAATATATTTACGGTATAAATAACCAGTTAAGTCAATTGATGGCTAATACGGACGCGGAACGGACACGGAGGTATGGAATATACCCAACGATATCTTTGGTGAGTGAAAAATCACCGACACTGACGCGGGCACGGACACGGATCACGCATCACGGAACTATGGAATACCGGCCTAACTGTACAGAGTGAGTGTCTTATATTTACACGTAAACTTCGTCCTCAACCATGAAGTGTTTTTCATCTAACGAATCATAATTTCTGTTGGTAAACAGTGTGACGTATTACTTTAAAAGGCGTGGCTTCAGTAGAACAGTTCACAATTTATTGGACGTTGCACAATGATTTGACGCGTGACGTCGCTGAGCACGCACGTTTTGCCACGAGTTGCTGCGAAAAAGCGTACCGTCGTTTACTTTGCCCTCATAGTTGCTGGTCCAACAACCATTCGAAAAAGCCGTAATATCACGATTTCTTCTCAAAATTTAGGTATTAATGAGAGTTTTTGTGTGTGTATATATAAGGATTGAATCGATATTTGGTAGTTTTCATTTGGGTATGAGAAGCACTCGGGCTTTACACACTTTAAACAACCCAACTGCTTAGTTATAAATGCATTATTTATGTACTGTAACATCATTTACTTATGTTCGATAACTGTTTATATGTATACATGCTATTCTGAAATATCGCAATATATGTATGGCTTGAACTTTAGTGTTTTCTCTACGTCATTTTCTTTACGCGATAAAATAAATGTATAAGCTTTAATCATGTTGATTATTGTAGCGTTGGTTTTGTTGAATTTACTTTTAGATAAGACCAAGTTGATAAGACCATTGACGCTCAATTATAAATAGCAATTTTGCCAATTTGGCCAACTTTAATAGCATATATAGTTTAATTTGATATTACATGTCAAACACGTCAGTAAATAGCCATTTCTTTTCTTTCGTCAAACTTGATAAAGATAAGTCAGTGTTACATTCGAGTTCTACGATGCCATGATAAGAAGCAATTAAGAATTCTTGTTTGGCAAAATCATGCTGCTTCTAAATTTAAACACACTCCTCCACTATACAACGTATCACTGCATAATGTTTCTGCATCTGTTTTCGCCGGACGGCATTATACCGTTTCAGAGTATTCCCTCTGTAACCCAAGATGATGCTTATGAAGTAACGTAAAAATTTATAAAACAATAAATTAAAGTTACATATGTTTTGTTTGTAGCAAAAATGGCATGTATTTACTATCAACATGTTTATTGTTGCAAGTTAAATTGTTAGATTTCTGGATCTTGTTTGCTTTATGAAATCTTAAAATGTTATCAAGGGCTGTAATTTTTGTCCAAAACATTTTCTGGTTTAAAAATTCGAATATATTTATATGTTTATGCATATATGTTTAAATACAATGTACTTCTGAAATATTTAATTAACATAAATAAACGTATAGTAAAATATGCAATATCATGTTACACGTAAAAATATGGTACACGTTTCTTTAAGATTTCACACATACTTGTGAAAAAATATTAATTTGAAACTGCTTTTATTGTACATAAAAATGTTTCGAAACGCGTTAAACTTTTCAAGATATTTCAATTGACTTTTGTCATAATACATGTATCATCCGTGACTCTATTAAATATGTTACCTTTCTTAATCATTTTCAGTACTCAATAAAACGCCCAAATGTGTCGGTCAGACCAAATGACGTTTACAATAGTCTCTTTTTCGAAGTAAGTTTCTAAGGTTATAATTTTCTTTATACTGCTTTGTTATATGAAGTGATAAAACGAACATTTGGTCTAGAACAGATGTTTATTATTACGTGTAATAACGTGTCATCTTCTTATTAAGAAATATACAGCAAAACCTCTTTTTAAGACCATTCTGACATTAAAAATCACCTTGATAATACATTAGACCACCATTCCTTTGTTCTATTTACATGTAACACTATTTTCTGCCCTAAAGTAAAGACCAGCCCAGCTTTAAGCTCTTTTTTGCTATCCAAATGTAGTCTTTATGGCAAGGTTTCTCTTAATTTTTAGTTTGTTGTTTCAACACGTTCCCCTGAAAATTTCTCAATATTAAGTAAATTTTTATATGTTTTATATATGAAATGTTTTACTAGAAAAATCTATGCCAATACTCGCATCTCTCTTTAAATGTTGTTCACCTGTAACTCTTAGACGAAAACTATTTCTAGCTTAATTTTTTCATGATATACTTTATTTTGACGTAAGTTTCTAAGGTTATAGTTTTTAGTTCGACTATTCGAAGAATAGGGGAGCCATCCTACTCGCCCCGGTGTCGGCGTCGGAGTCGGCGTATAACTTGAAAACTACTTAAGATATCAACTTGAAACTTGGAATATATATTCACCATCAAATTCTACATCATTACCAACAACACCTATAACTCTGATACAAATATTTTTCAAGTTATGCCCCTTTATCACTTAAATTTTGCGTTAAGGAATATATGCACTTTGGACCATAACTTATAAACTACTTGAGATATCAACTTGAAACTTGGAATATACATTCACCATCAAATTCTACATCATTACCAACAAGGCCCATAACTCTGCTGTCAATATATTTCAAGTTATGCCCCTTTTTTCTTATATTTTGTGTTAAGCAAAATATGCATTTCGCCCATAACTTTTAAACTACTTGAGATATTGTCTTGAAACTTTAAATATATTTTCACCATCAAAATCTACATCATAACCAACAAGACCCATAACCCTGCTTCTAATATTTTTCAACTTATGCCCCTTTTTGACTTAAATGTTGCGTTAAGGAAAATATGCACTTTGGTCTGTAACTTATAAACTACTTGAGATATCAACTTGAAACTTGGAATATATATTCACCATCAAATTCTACATCATTACCAACAAGACCCATAACTGCTGTCAACATATTTCAAGTTGTGCCCCTTTTTTCTTATAGTTTATGTTAAGCAAAATATGCATTTTGCCCATAACTTTAAAACTACTTCAGATATTGCATTGACAAATTTACACATTACATAAAGACGGGATAATATGGTGTCAAACAGCTACGTGTTGATGAAATATTAATGTCTAATTTACATATTCTTTTTTATTCAGAATACCTCAGACGGACCAAGATCCATTGTAACGGACATGAAAACGACATTAGTTGGAAAGACATGTGATAATTCACAAAAAATATTTCACCAGTTTTTATCAGTTTCAGTCATATGAACTTAAAATTATTTATATCATTATTTAACATCATGTGATATTGAAAACACTGGATTGAGTTTTTTTTCAGTTTTAATCATATGGTCTTGGAAGATTAAGAAAGTTTTAATCATATGAATTTGGAAACGTAGGAATTGTTTTTTAATAGTTTTTATCATGCATGTTATAGACTTAACAGGCATTGAAATGAGTTAACCTTTTGTTATTTTATGTTTCATTTTTGCACACTGTACATTAAAATTAAAAAAAAAACATGGTGAATAATTCATTCCCGTACAATAACAAACAATGGTTGCACAAAATTTGTGCCAGTCTTCTATTAAACGGCATAAATAAATATTTTAACTTTCTAATCAGTTTTTATGACAAATAATTACATAGCTTTAGCAATTCAGGACAGGTGAAAGTTTTCATCCATTGTCAACCCAGATGCACTGAGTATACAATCCAATTAAATTGTTGTTGTTGTTTGTTTTTCATTGAAATAAATGAAATTCACTACAGATTTAGATTGTTCACAGGAAAACAATTTAAGACTTTAAAATCAATGATATTTTAAGAACCTAAAGCATACATTTATATTACCTCACCCGTTTGTTAAACTTTCTCAATAGAACGTACATTGTGGTCTTTTAATGACAGTGGAAATGCGCATATTTTTTTTCTAGACACATTATTGTCCGTCCACGTTTTTAATCATTTTCTCTGCTCATAAATATAATTTTATGTGTAGTATTTGAGATCGCATTACTATCTTTTTTAAACCTCTGCCCAAGGTTATAAAACTGAGCATGGAAACCAGTCTCAAATCTCAAGCATCTGATTGGCTGAAATGGCAACCAGTCGCCATTTCAGCCAATCAGATGCTTGAGTTTAGAGACTGGTTTACAATCTCAGTTTTATAACCTTCAGCCCTGGTCTCGAAAAAAAAGGTTTCATCGTTAATTTTTTGACATTGCATTTTATGTTATTTTTGAAAGATTTCATTCTCCTATCAAATATTACTAGAGTCCCTACTGAGTCCCAAAAAGTTTTGAGAAATATTTATATTATTTACAAAAGTGCATAATAAGCAATGTCGTCTGCTTACCTGAATGACGTCACTTCAAGCGATGACGTCATCTTTTCAAAGGCAAAACTTATCATGGCCTGGCTCATTGCATTTTAAGAAGCTCTCTCAATCATCAATCAACATGTTATGAAATAGCGTGTAAGAATATTATGAAATAAATGATAATTTTGAATCAATGTAACTTCTTTGTTTAGTACGGTAGTTGATTAAGATATGTTAAGATATGGATTGTCCAGATTGTAAATATATTCGCGTTTGAATAATCATTCCCATAATATTTAGGTTGATGTTATATTATATAAGGCCAACGACATAATATTCTATAGGATTAAGTGGGGTTTTTTTTTCAATATAAGGTTATTGACTGTAAATGAGATCCAGCTACTGATCATTTTTTGTGTTTACACGCTATTAGAGCTTTATCCAGGAGAGACAATCCATACTTCGAGATTTCCCGGTACAGTGGTATAAAATATTATTGTTTTTATAACCCAAGAAACAAACAAGAAAGAACCCTAGGTAGAAACCGCTATGACATGTGTAAAAGAAAGGTGTGGTAGTTTCCAATTTCACAGCTTTATGAATTTTACGTGCACTTCGTTTGGATAGTTTATGTCACTTTCCAGGATAGTTCAGTTTGAAGGATATGATCGTTAACATCCTTAAAAAATTTCAATAGTCTGAGAGTGACTTTCTTCGTTTAATTATACTTGTGAATCAACTTTATAAACATGTCTCAATTCAGGGACAAATTTTGCCAGTTGCGACCGTGTTGTGCAAATGTTCATAGCGTTTTGTAATCAGAAAGTGTGCAAACGTCTAAAAAGTGGTTTTAAATTCTCATAATGCATTCACGAGAGTTCCGCTGAATCCAGTCCGCAAAGCTGGTCCGATTCCGTCAAACCAATCTGTTCCAACAATGTATCCCTTTCCAGCTATCCATACACTATCTCCAGTTTCCAATCTTACTACAGCTGAGAGACCTGCCATATCCCATTCAACGTTATGCCCAGCTAATGCATATTCGACAGTTATGTTGTTTTTCCTTAAATGGATTGTACCTGGTTGATTTTTATTGGCAATGGACATCGCAAATAAATATATGCCATTGCATGGCGCCGTGAAAACGCCAAGAAATGGGTTGTAAGCGCCGCCTATATTCAGGTCAACTCTATCGTAGACTATCGTTTTTCCAGTTTGTATCTGGCCAAGGTCTTTGGTTAAATGAGTTCGGAATGCAACATGATGGCATTTTGGATTGCCAGCAGAATCTGTAACAAAAATAAACAGTTGATTACGCTAACGAATATTAAGTAAATGGCAACTAGACAGTCAAGTGACAGACAAAAGATATCATTCATCAGCATACAGTTTTGCGTAATCATTTTCCTTTCATGATAATTACTCAATGATAAATGAGTGCCTCTAGCTGGGAGCGAATCCGCACCGTCACGGCGACAGCACCTAGCCCTGCAATTCCGGCGACGCAACCAACTGAGCTAGCCTGACACCCCCCCCCCCCCAAAAAAAAAAAAAGATTGATCGTTATAGCCCTGATATACGTAACCATCACTGTAGCGGTAACGGGTTATTTTACTGATAACAGTACTGACTATATGTACGGGGAGAATTTTACGGCCGCCAAACTGCATAAATAGCGCCGCTGTGAATTTCAAATCATAGTTAGCGAACCCCGCAACGGTGATAACGCCTAGCCCTAAAATTCCGGCGACGCAAACAACTGAGCTAGCCGGGACAACCCTCCAAGAAATGTTAAAATATAAAATTATATTTGCAATAAGATTACAATTCTTGACACAAACAGGGTATGACATGACTGTCTACTTATCCATTAACAATTATTATACATGTATGTACTAATGTTTACCACTCATTAATTGATATCCACTCCAAAAAATTAAATAAAAGGTCACATAAAATGAACATCTTTTTGAGGTTGGTTTTCATCAAAAGAGGTTGCACTTAATATTTAAAATTTCATGGATGGATAAGCAAGAATGAACCAACAAATATTCATAACTGGTATCACAGAAAGCAAAAAGTATGTTTTCTGTACCAGAAAACCTAAGCTGTAAAAATATCAATTTCTTTGGTATATTGTACTTGTATTGATTTTGGTAAATAAAAAGTTCTTTGCAAAGTCAAATTTGTTTTGCTCAAACAATTAAATAAAATGGACTTTGTTTTCTTTTTTACTGTTGTATTTTTTTTAAATTTATAATTCATATACGAGGCACTTCCTTTGCATGGTAATATCACTATGGTAAATGTACTGTTTTGCTAAACTATTAATAAAAAACGACTGCTTTCTTTCCAATTTCAAAACTCTAGGAATGTTTCAAACTCATCGTTCGCAAGAGACGATCGCAATCGGCAAACTTGGTCGGTAACCAGAGACCGATATAAAGTGGATTAAAAACTACTTATTTCCAGCTTGGAAATTGATTCAGACGTGTACATACCTTGAGGTAAAACAACCTTAAACAAATGTGTCCTCTATATAAACGGTGGGTACGTACAATTTATAAATTATGAAAATGGAAACCAGCACAGTCTTCTTAAGGCACAAAAATTTTCCACTTACTGCCTGTTGTAGAAACCGCACTTTCTTTGCCCTTGGACATACCTACACCGATAAGTGTAAACTGCACCAGAGCAAGAATATAGAGAACTCCAAGAAGGATATACACCACGCATTGCTTCCGGTTAGCATGTTGTGCCTCTTTGCTGAAATTACGTATGTGGCTACCTTCATGACTTCTCTTTGGGAGATCAGGTTTATCCATTGATATATCTTTGATGTACTTTTTCGTTGCAATATCTACAATATATGTACGGGGAGACTTTTTACAGCCGCCACACAGAAGAGAAAAAAGTATTTAAGAAAGGGTAGTGTTTTGATTTGTTTTGAAATATTGTGAATCATGAATATCCGTTGTATATTATATATGGGGCGCGTCACCTTCGGACAGTTGACGTCAATTATAGAAATGACGTCATAAAGTTGAGCAGACGACATTAGTTATTATGTATTTCGTGGTAAAAATAACATTATATTGTCAAGATGTGTAACAGAATCTCGAATTATTATTAATATGCATTTCCATTTCTGCCTATGAACTGGCTTAATCAAACCTTCAATATTTGATTTCTTGTCGAGTTCAGTGGATTACCTTCATCATATATTCAAACATTTCTAAATATTTTCTAAAGAGTATTTTTGCACAATAATGTTAACTGAAAATTTCAAAACTGTAGTAAAGGATATGAATGCACGCATGAACACAACAAGTTATAACTGTAATGGATAAGTAAACAGTCACGTAATACACTATTTATAGAATTTCTGGTATATGTGTAACACATATGGCCGAGTTTACAATGTAATACTTTATGACCATTATTTTTACCAAAAACAAGTAGGCAAAATTCACCCTAAATCGTTCAATGCCCTTTATATAATCCAATTTTGCGGATGAACGATTTTATTTCAAATTCATTTTACATTGTACGTAACTGTCAAGTTGACAGTTTACCGACAGCGTACTTTAGGTCAGTCACCTCTCAATGTCAAGAACCATCTTCAATACCAATCTTTCTTTTCGATTTGTATTGTATCCTTTATGTCCAATATGTTCCGAAAGAACTTTTAAGTTAGAATGTTTATATGTGGTTTACTGAGTACTTTCGCACAGTTCAAGGATGCATAATATGACGTCATCAAATATGTATTTCCGAAAGTACTTTTAAGTTAGGATGTTGAAACGTGGTTAACTGAGTACTTTCGCACCGTTCTAGGATGCATAATATGACGTCATCAAACAATAATGAATTATACGTATTTTAGTAGTGGTAGAAGTAGTCATATTATTAGTATAGTATTTAGTAATTAGTAATACCTCGCCAGGTTCATGTTGCAAAATGATCGACAATATGTATTTTACGCAGCATGTCATAAAGTTTTTAACAAAATAATTTTTATATATCAATCAACAAAGTCACTAACGAAAATCCCACATACAGAATTTATCTTACTTCTAGTTCTTTCGAGACATCCGTGAATTTTTGCAAACAAGATTTGAGAGTGATCTCAAGTCTCAGATGCAAGACCCGAGGCCCTGCTAACCAGCCCAGCCAACGAAACAGACTCTAGTAAAAAACCATCATTAAAGAAAGCATCATACGTTACTGGGAACTCAAATAGTAATAAGAACGCACAATCAACGACTGAATACGAGTATAAGGCTTACTGGGACTTTCAATGACACTAAATGCCAATTTAAATTGCAGTGCGACTCACATTTGAACAGCCCTGTTTGGAGCAAGTTATAGGAAATGTATCTTCTAAGACATATTTTGAAATTTCTGTCGTACATATATTTAGAAAAAAAACTCACAATTATACATCAGCTATTTTCTCATAGCTAAAACTAGGTGAATTTGTTACTCATCACAATTATCAATCAATTATTTTCTCATAGCTAAAACTAGGTGAATTTGTTACTCATTACAATTATCTAAGGCTATCAACTACACTTAAAAACTTTTCTAAGAATACACATTCGTATCGGGGCAATACTGGCTTGATAATTGAGTTTTTGCTCTGAAAATTGCAATAAACATGTACTTAATACTAACTGATTTATTAAAAAAAACAAATATTCAAAATGACGGACAACTGACTGCTCACAATCATTTAGAATACTGGCACCCACAGAATAACAATTCACAAATTCAGTCAAGAACGCGTAAGATCACCATCATTTTAATGGAGGTAATGCAGTTCTTGACGACACTTTTGGAAATCCCTGCCCATTTCGTACGCGCCTTCCAAGTTCAGACCACAACCAGATTTAAATTGCTGGAAGGTGTGGAAGGACAACCGGAAAAAGGACTTTTCCTCGGAATTTAAGTTACCTTGGTTTAGAACTGCTGCAGTCTTCGAAATGCCCGTGCATTATGGCAGTCGATAACTAAACAGTGTAAAATAAAGACTTTACTGTCATATGATAGGTATAACAGTTACAATTTCTTTCTAACAAATATGAAAAATATCAGGATGAAAATAGTGTGTACTTAGAAAAGTTGTTAAGTGTATTTTCTCATAGCTAAAACTGTGAATTTTTTACACATCACTATTATCTATCAACAATTTTCTCATAGCTAATGCTAGGTGAATTTGTTACACATTACAATTATCTATCAACTATTTTCTCATCGCTAATGGTAGGTGAATTTGTTACACATCACAATTATCTATCAACTATTTTCTAATTGCTAAAAAGGACGAATTCGTTACTCATCATAATTATCTATCAACTAATTTCTCATAGCTAAAAAAGGCGAATTTGTTACTCATCACAATTATCTATCAACTATTTTCTCATAGCTTAAAAAAGGCGAATGTGTTACTCATCACAATTATCTATCAACTACTTGCTCATAGCTAAAAAGGTGAATTTGTTACTCATCACAATTATCTATCAACTAGTTTCTCATAGCTTAAAAAGGCGAATTTGTCATGTTTATTACCCATCACAATTATCTATCAACTATTTTCTGATAGCTTATGCGAGGTGAATTTGTTACACATCGCAATTATCTATCAACTATTTTCTTATAACTAATACTAGGTGTATTTGTTACACATCACAATTATCTATCAGCTATTTTCTTATAGCTAATACTACGTGAATTTGTTACACATCACTATTATCTATCAACAATTTTCTCATAGCTAATGCTAGGTGAATTTGTTACACATTACAATTATCTATCAACTATTTTCTCATCGCTAATGGTAGGTGAATTTGTTACACATCACAATTATCTATCAACTATTTTCTAATTGCTAAAAAGGACGAATTCGTTACTCATCATAATTATCTATCAACTAATTTCTCATAGCTAAAAAAGGCGAATTTGTTACTCATCACAATTATCTATCAACTATTTTCTCATAGCTTAAAAAAAGGCGAATGTGTTACTCATCACAATTATCTATCAACTACTTGCTCATAGCTAAAAAGGTGAATTTGTTACTCATCACAATTATCTATCAACTAGTTTCTCATAGCTTAAAAAGGCGAATTTGTCATGTTTATTACCCATCACAATTATCTATCAACTATTTTCTGATAGCTTATGCGAGGTGAATTTGTTACACATCGCAATTATCTATCAACTATTTTCTTATAACTAATACTAGGTGTATTTGTTACACATCACAATTATCTATCAGCTATTTTCTTATAGCTAATACTAAGTGAATTTGTTACACATCACAATTATCTATCAACTATTTTCTCATCGCTTATGGTAGGTGAATTTGTTACACATCACAATTATCTATCAACTATTTTCTCATAGCTAATGCTAGGTGAATTTGTTACATATCACAATTATCTATCAACTATTTTCTCATAGCTTATACTAGGTGAACTTGTTACACATTTTAACTACATAATTTATTCTTACCTCAAAATCTCATCGCTAAACGGAAATTTTGTTATACATTTTTAACTATATAATTACCGCGAAATGAATAGTAAGAAATGTCGTCATTTCAAAACAAGGTGAAATATGCATATCAGGAATCGCCAGATTCAGAAAAAACAGCCTCCCCACACAGTCATGAAGAAGAGAGAGGGAGAAAGCATTGTTAATAAAATGATCAGTTTCAAAAAAAGACACCACTAACAATAAACAAAAATGAGAACCCAAGGGGTTAACGCCTTGGAACGGTCAGTGGCAAATCAAATTGCCACTGGGGGTTTAAACCAGGATTGACACACGTTACAGACGCCTTGACGCGCACTACACAACATTATACAAATATGCAGTTCAGTATGTGGAAGTTGTTGTTGGCAAACCATAAAGCGATATAAAAAGAAGATGCAAATTGAACTTTACGTAACAAACTGATACAAACCTTTGCACACTGTATCATCTATTTGAGCATACACTGTACATGTAGATATGTGTTGTGCCTTAATATATCCGTCGTCTATGTCCTTAGTGATATGGTTTATATCTCTCGCATTAATGATTGCACCCATGTTTGTAAGAATCTGCATATTTTAAGTTGACTTATATAAGAGCTCTACCATAAATAGCCATCTTTTCCTCTTTCCTGTACGTCATGATTGTAAAGTACAGGCCAACTGATTGATGCGTTTAATTTTTTAAATCCGTAATTAACACGGTTTGCACGAACGTAACAGACAGCTATTGGTTGACCAAGCTAAATTGGCGATGTTTACACTACCTCTTATAAATAGAATGTAAACACGGGTTAAGGCAAATTTACGCGTTAAAGTACTATGTTGGCAAATTATAACACATCGCCTCGATAGCACAGTGGTTTACGCGTCCGTCTGGCATAGGCCTCATTAATTTTCGGCACGGATTCGTTTCACACTGACATGCGGCTAAGGAAATATACTACTCAAAATTTTATACGGATCACTTAAAAGATTGTGATATTCCTAACATAAGGTTGAAACGATAAAACATTTGCTGTTTTTTTTTCTGAAAATATTTTCATATGACATTAGCTTTGTGCCAAAAAATAATGAGCCGACAAACTGTTGAAGCGCAACAGCGGTTGGAACTTGGTAGGGGAAAAAACTCGTGATAAAATAGAAAGCAATCCCTATCAAATTTTGAGTAGTATATTTTTGTTTATATTTTTAAAGGTTTTTGGAAGTTATTTAAAAGTACGTTATCTATTTTGCTACGGTTTATTTTATCGCGGATTTTTTGTGTAAAAAATTAAAAAAAAGAGTAAAAAACCACAACATTTGTCATGTTTTGAACCTAAAACCTATAACAGCGTTACTACCATTGCATTTTAAATAAACTTCGTCTTAGTCCACTCGGTTAATGGGACACGTATTGGAAGCTTCTCGCTTTTAACTAAACAACGATAAAAATATAAATTCATTGTTTACATGTAACGCCAATGTTAACACGCAAATGTAAACATTGCCGAATTACCTTTTCCAATAATAACTGGCAAAGGCGTTCCGTATCTTTGTGAATGTACTTGACACTTATGTATATATCCTTCTTTGATCAATCTTTGTAACTATCATTATTTAATGCAATCTTCAGTCTTAATTTTTAAATAAGTAATAAACAATATAACGGCTAATGACTCATCACTGCTTTAAATACTTTTAGCAAAAGTACACACTTGATAAACGTATTAAGCGTGTCTATACATTGTCCGATATTTTGACATGACTGATACACTGTGGGGAATCACATGATCAGAAAAATCTCTAAGCTGTAGGGAAATTTTGAATTTTGTGAAGTTTTCATTTCTGAGTTGCACAAATAGAATTTATAAATGTGCTATCATATGACCACAGACTATATGTTTTATACTACAACTGATAACAAGTGTTTTGTTTAGAATTTTACCAGATTACCTCTGCAGTGCCATGTTTTATAGTGCTTGGGTGTTCTGAATTATGAGGAAGAGGTCATGAGCGAAATATTGTCAGTATAATTATACCTTCCAGTAGGCATATGATAGGCTACATAATAAAGCTTCACACAAACCATGGACAAAATATACTTCATTTTTCATTGTTTTACATTTGTTTAGAGATTATTTTGATCATTTGATTCCCCATAGTGTGATACATTTCAATATTAAAGTCACAATGTGGAACTGCATCAAGCAGATTTCTCCACCCTAAATACGTATGTAAGTTATCACATCAATAATAATTTCTTGTTGACCATGCATTTCCATTGATTATTTAAAAATTGACGATGTGAATTTATTTCTAATTTTTTGTCGACTATCTGTTCGTTAATTTCCGCGGCGCATGTACGGATAATCTTATTATTTTAAAGTTAATAACAATATAAACATTTCTGAGATTGTACAGCTAAAAGACATGCAATAATAATCAAGAAATGTATAATATACATGTATGATATACATGTACATGAATGGCCCTTGATTAAATACATATTCTTATATTTAATTTATTTAAACAATCCACAGTCATGCGGTGTTTGTTGCGGTGTTTTCGGATTTAGATGTGCACTGAAGTTAAAAACTTTTCTTTTAATTTGGCATAAAATGCGGTCGGAAGGCTAGAAGTATCTGTTCCTTATCAATGTGACACGTCATAAAAGATATTGCATGCGCTTTTGGTTTTATAGAAGTCTGTCAGGATATAACGTAATATGATTAAAATTATCTCACGGAAGCCGCTAAGTTTACGGTAAACATGGGGAAACTTTTAAGTTTTTTATTAATTGTACGATGGAACAAGAACACATGTTTAGCCCGTTGGTTACCCGCAATAAGGAAGAACTTACACAGTAAAAGAGTGCCTCCTTTTGGAAATGAGTACTTATTACAAAATTGTATGTAGACGACTGATTAAATGTCATTTTTGTACAGAGGAGGTGTGAAGCAGTAAGTGAATGTCAATTTTCAGTGAATTTTACTGATATATTATTGCAAAACAGACTTTAAATCAGAATGAGTTTTGCCTGCTAAATGCCGAGATTGTTTACCTGTCAAATCACTTTTGAAATAATTGCGCAAGGAAACCGGTCAAGGTACAATTTCTTGCGGAAATAATATTTCAGATTGGATAGTATTACAAAGTTCAGGTAAGAGTTTTCTATTCGGAAAGTTCATAAAATTGTTCGGTTCACAAATGCTGATAATATGAAACATATTATAGGGCAAAAACTGTGTTTTAAGGCCAAAAAAGCTGCAAAGTCATGTACATCCACGAATAATGCATTTTGCAGAGTGGCGCCCGTAAAAAGTCTCCCCCTTACATTTAGTTAGTACTATAATCAGTAAAAACAGCCCGTTATCGATGCCATGCAGTTATGGTAACGTATATCAGGGCTATCTGATCAACTATTTTGGGGGTTTTCCTGGCTAGTTAAATTGGTTGCGTTGTCGGAATTGCAGGGCTAGATGCTGTTTCCAGCTTGAGGCATTATAAGAACGCTGAAGATGAAATGAAGCACTGCCTCAAAGTCTGTCCCATTCATTGTTAAAACGTTATTTCGTTTTTGAATCACTATTGGCTTTTCACATGCAACTGTCTCTTGCAGTTATTTCATAAGCAGTAATATTTGTAATCATGGATAGGCTAGTTTAGAATCAACACATTATTCCATTAGAAAACTACACTGCCTGAACCCCAATATCAGGAAAAATCTTACACTGAAACTCAATTTTCAAATCAACATATTTATTCGATTTCTGAGTAATATTTCTTTAAAGCTAACATATTGATGCATTGTAACTGTTTGATAGAGAAGAAATAGCATCAACACTTGAATAGACAGTTAAAATAAAAAAACAACAACATTTTATGAAATATAAACAAGGCAGTCGGAACGACAACAATATCCCCCGCCACAGATGTGAATGTGGGAAAGGTTATGGATGGTTAAGAGCAAATAAAACAATAGCTCTGGGCAAGGGGCAGGCAGATTGAAGCCACTTCAAGTGCAAGGGTATGTCGTGTTCAGATAAGTTTCAGAGTATTGGCCTGCTCAAACACCAGAGGCGGTCTTGACCTTGAGCCAGCCAGGTTAGAATATGGGTTCTGCACATCAGGTTCATGAACTGAACATTTCACTTAAGTTTCATGATATTCATTCCAGGGGTTCAGAAGATATGAACTGGACACGAAATGCATGGTTCAAATCTTCAAACACCACCACTGTTGACCTTGACATTGAGGCGGCCATGTTGGAACATGTGTTCTGCATGTCGTCTTCATGGGGAGAATGTTTGACTAAAGTTTCATGAAATTCCTTCTAAGGGTTGAAAAGTTATGGACCGGACACGAAATATGCTCGAACACCACTTGACCTTGAGCCAGCCAGGTTGGAACATGGGTTCAGCACATCATGTTCATGAACTGAACATTTCACTTAACTTTCATGATATTCATTCCAGGGGTTCAGAGACCACTAATTAACTTGCCAGATTGTGTACATACACTGTATACAGCTGAGACCTTTCTTAAATTTAGTCTTAACATTTTGAGAATGTGCTACAAAATTGTTGTTGTTGTTTTTTACATACAAATAGTGAATACGAATATTCAGAAAAGCCTGATTTTCAAAGTGCTATAAAGAAAGAAAGTTTATTTGGTCAGTATCCATAGAAAATGACAAAATTTACACGATAAAATCTTCCAGAGCAATGTTCTTAATATTGCATAACACAGATCTAAACAGCAAAGTTCACTTGGTCATTAGCCAGCAAGTGGAGGAATGCATCCTAACAACATATTAAAATTGAATCTAAATATAGCTGAAGACAGGTAGAAATATTGGAATTTTGATACTTGAAATTTTCACTCTGCTACTAAAATTTTTGTTTCAAATTTTATCACCGAACAACCAGTAAATGAATTGTTCAGGAAAGATTGAATTTTAAAATGGTATAAAGTTTGTGTCAAAATCTGGTTGAAAACTGTAGAAAATCAAAGGTTAAAAACAGAATTTAACAGAAAACAAAATAATATCCCCAGGGCGGCTAAAACCGGATTAGAGGCAATCAGGACTATTGCACCCGGATGTAAGTCACATTGTCCAATCAGAAGGCTAGATTTTGCAAACCGGAAAACACATTTTTTCCCTAGGTACTGCCTTTGCTCATAAACATTACCGTATCAATAATATTTTTACACAAATATCATAATAAACGGAAAATAAGACATCTTCTTATCATTTTTTTTCTTTTATTTTCACTCAACCTTATTTAATTTTGGAGGTTGTTTAAAACATCAAATAACATAATTATATGTTAATGTGGAATTTAGTATTATCCAGTCCACATAAACTGCGCATGTCATACAGTTTAATATGTTAATGAAGAATGTAGTAATATCCAGTCAACAAAAACTGCGCATGTCGTACAGTTTTATATATTATTGAGGATTATAGAAGTATCCTGTCAACAAAAACTGCGCATGTCATACAGTTTAATATACTAATGAGGATTATAGAAATAACCAGTCAACAAAAACTGCGCATGTCATACAGTTTAATATATTAATGAGGATTATAGAAGTATCCAGTCAACAAAAACTGCGCATGTCATACAGTTTAATATATTAATGAGGATTATAGAAGTATCCAGTCAACAAAAACTGCGCATGTCATACAGTTTAATATAGTAATGAGGATTATAGAAGTATCCAGTCAACAAAAACTGCGCATGTCATACAGTTTAATATATTAATGAAGAATATAGAAGTATCCAGTCAACAAAAACTGCGCATGTC